>JAATLQ010019623.1:0-13104 GCA_013421005.1 Heliconius erato x Heliconius himera
GAAGGTAATCTTCACCAACAATTCAATGTAGTTTACTTTGTAGTTAGTACTATGAACAATTGTACTTTAAGAATACGTAAATTTATCAACAGTCAAATAAATAAGACGTTTCTAAAGTCATTCTTTTGGACTTACAATTGAACTGTAACCATTCGAACATTGTTAGAAAAATACTACTATGTTTATGTTAAATTTATTATAAGTATAGATTACACTTACATGACGTAATTAACGTTAAGTAGATAATAACTCAACAATATAATAATTTATTTCTTAATTTTTTTTTTTTTTTTCAAATGTCAATATCTTTAAAACTTTAAGTACATTATTTTTTGATAAAGTGTAGCGGTAACCTTTCCAAACTATATTTTCTTTTATGCACAGCGCCATCTATTAAGATCCCATCACAATTAGTGATAGCGTTACGCGTGTGGAAGAGAGTATCAAGATTCGTTAGTACCTACTACTTTTGTCAATAGATAGCGTTACTGGTGCCGATTTTTACTATCTCAAATATTAACTTCTTGAAAACTTAATCTTGATTTAATGATACTTATATCGTTTGATAGAGTGAAGCGATTACAATGAAATAAACACTAAAACCTACCTTGATTTATTTGTAATTTTTATGTATAAAAGTTGCTTAAATTTATTGTGTACTTTTTACGTGATACGTGTTCACAAAATAGACAAACAGACAAACAGACAAAAATTCCAAAAATGTTGGAAATAGATTCTGTTAATTATCCTTTAACACCCTGGCTATTTTTTTTTTAAATATTTTCAATGTACAGAAACGACTTTTCTACAGATTTATTATAAGTATAGATTTTGTTTCAAAAAATCACTTTTACATTTTTGGGAAAAAAAAATTAATGTACGTATTAGGCTTTTATAGAGTAGCTTAAACTGTGGTTTCATTTAAAGTGGTGCTGACACTTCCATCCTGTATAACAGAAATACTTTATTTCTTAAATTTGGATGTTAAAAAATACATCCTAATATGAATAAAATAGTTTTTAATTAGTAAAGGCACAAAAGTGGTTTCAAGTTTACTTAACACGGCTGCTACATGAACATTCTATTTATATGAGGCTTGGCTTGACACACTGCCGGATGTAAGATAATTATTGTGAACTATAGTTTATACATAAATACCGATTGAATTAATATTAACATTTAACCTTGTTTTTATGCACTTGATTGTACTTATTTATAAAACATACGAACTTACTAACGTAAACTCACTCATGGCTTCGATTTTATGTTATTTGAGGAAAATAAGTAATTATTTTTCTTTGCCTCGACACCGGGGCGAAAATATAAAAATAATAAAAAATTCATTTTATCGAGTTTGAATCGAAGCTACAATCTGTCACATTTGCAGTCACATACCTGATATACTTTCCGTATAATGAGAGTACTAAAAATATAAATAAAATAAATTATTATAATAATGTTAGATACACTAATAACACTATCAGTTTATGAGAAACTTTAAAAAAATGTTGATGGTCTTGAACAAATACAGTATAAAGGCCAATTTAAACAAAAACACATACAATGTAAAAAAGGCACGGGCACTTGAGCCCATGGATGCTGTTTTTCGTGATAAGAATTAAAGGAAATATCACATGATAATTTCGAAATAATTAAATATTCTCTTAATTTATCTAAATTGCCATCAATTATATTTTCCTATCGATGCTAAATTACCGAAAATAACACTTTTTTTTTCTTTGTATATTTATGTTTAGTCAAGATATATATCTTTTTACAATGAACACAAAATTGTGTAAATTTTTATTTTGGTATTTTTTAATGTGTGACATAGTTGCTTTAAAAAAAATCCTTTAGACAGTGAGCCACTCGTGCAAAAATACATTAGTATTTAATAAACATATTTATAAATCAAATGCTTTACACGTGTCTACGATGAATAAATTATTATTTGTCTTATATTGTAGTTCAATTGCAAATGAACCAGTTGTTATTAGTTAATAAATATAAATGATAGTTCTATTTTATATATGTTTCGTTTTCTTAGACTTAAATCTGCAAATATCAAATCATTATCATAATGCTTATTTAATTATTGTCTTGATGTGAGTGTGACAAACGTGGATTGCGAGAGACCTTCTATGGGGCGGAAGTAAAACTATGTTTATATTTAACAGGTTTACAAATTTACGAACGCCGTAAAATCGATATTATGCTATTTTAAAATAGAATTACCCACTTTAACAATTTATATTTAAGTACATTTATTAATCGATATTAAAAAAATATAGTTAAAAATAACTAAAGTATATATAATACAAATTATTATTAATCATATTATATTAAATATTCATGTTATTATTATAATAATGTATTTAATATAATAATGATTTATTTATTTTATAATAATGACATAAATATTTAATATAATTTGATTAATAATTTTGAAGCCGGTCGTGGCGCAGCGGCACGAGGCGTGACTGCAAAACCGACTGGTTGTGGGTTCGATCCCCACTCGAGGAGATGAAATATTTACTTAAATTTATATTTCCATTTCTTCGCTCTGGTGTCGAGATTAAGCGCGGCGTTGAGTTCTGCCACTCAACACGCAATGCCTCCAGAATTCGGCAGAAAGTGGGAAACGGAGTGTCTTAACACTAGGTTCCCTCTGCCTACCCTGCTGTGTGCGGGATACAGCGTGAAGCTAATTTTTTTTTTTTATTTAATAATAATTATTAAATCAAAACACATTAAAAAACAAACATTAAATAGCGGGTAGTATCATGCAAGATATTATATTATCTTGTACATTAGCGCTGTTCGATTTAACGCATTTGAGTTCGCTCTATTTCTATGTTTTACATTTGAATATGAAAATAAGAATACATGTCACAAAGAGATACTATTAATATTTTCCCATAATAATTCTTGGATTTTCACGATTATTACACAATTTAAAAGAAACTATTTAATCGGATTAATCGTGTATATTTAGTATTATACGTTTTTGGAAACCCGACGTTTCGAACATTTTACTTTTGCAGTAGTCGGTGGTCACGGGTATACTGAAGTGGCATTCGTCTAATAATTATTTCAGTTGATATAATTATTATATCAAACTATCGTCAACGATTTCTTAATTTCCTCGCATACTGCCCTGTGGTATGGAGGATTTGAGACTTCAAAGATTTTATGAGTGAGTCCAAGGTGGAATAAACTTTCCAGCCGTCCTCTCTATTGAAATTAGGATGTTTTTGTATTTCAATAGCCTCGGGATTTCTAGGGATATCTGTTTTACTTAGTGAGGATTTGGGGCTTATCAAACCTGATGTAATGGCTGGGTTTGTCCACTCTTTGTACACTTTGTATACTCGCACACAGCTGACTTCGATACATGTATTCTTGATATCGGTGATGTGTTCCTTCACTCTAACATTGATGCTTCTCTTTGTTTGACCGATGTGTGATTAGCCACAGTCACAACACAGTTTGTATACACCAGTACACTGTAAGTGTAAAGAAATATTACTTTTCACTGGTCTCAACAAATAGCTCATTTTCTTAGCCTTGAATATATTTATGGAAGCTCTTCTTAAAATGTCGCCAATCCTGTTTGTAACCCTCTTCACATATAGTAGAAGTGCCGGCTGTCTCTCTTCTGTGGGTCAACAATGATCTTCTGACAACGCTGGCGAGGTACTGGCAGCTTATTCTGATGAGGAGCATTCTTCACTTGTCGAAGCTCGTCAACTAGTGTTCAGCGTTGCAGAGGTGGTGGGCTCTCTGAAACAAAGATTTGCCAATGGTAGATAACTGTGTAGGGTGGTGGTGAAATTCACCATTAAGGTATCTATTGGTGTGCGTGGGTTTCCTAAATACCGTGTGACCTAATCATCGAGAAAGCTATGGAATTATTTGCCTGTAATTCTATTGTGAATTGAATATTGTCATTAATAGAATTAAGATGGTTTAGGAATATATAAAACTTTTGTCCGTATATAAAATTGTAAAAGTATCATCTACGTACCGCTTATATATCCTAGTTAGACAAGATGCAGAGCTAAGAAAAGCAAACAAGCAAACCCATAGCCCATTCCCAATGTATTTGTATCTATTTGTAAATAGAATTCTTGATTGAACATTAGATATCCAGATGTAAGGCAATATTCTAAAATTCAAGGTATTTTATAGACATATTGTTATCTTCTAGCTTCCGCTTGACAATCCTGATGCATATTCTTAATCGGTATACTGGTGAACAGCATCTGGATATTAACACTGACCATAGTTTCAAAGTTAGCTAGCTTAAGATCTTTCAGTCCGCTAACAAAATGGTAAGAATCCCTGACATAAGATGTTGTGTGATAACGCAGTAGAGAAAGTACTTTCGCGACATATGGAGCCTTGGGCGTAGGAAGGGGGGAGCCGAGTGGTCAGTGTCCACCTCAGAATAGTCTGGTGCCCACTCTAGAACTTTTAGTTTCAACAAAATTTGCCCCGAAAAAATATACAAACAATATTTACACGAACATATCTGTTCAAAGCTCCTCCTCCCCTCAGCAGCAGATACGTTAATGTGTTGCGCCTGTCAGCGTATCGATTTGGCTAACTTTTGGACGAAGAGGTACATCTTTTGTTTATTTTTGGTAGCCCATACCATTGATCCGTGCCCCGTGAAACAAAAAATTAAGAAAAAATTTTAAACAAAAAGATCCGCTTATAGCTAAAATTAAATTGAAACAAATCTAAAGAGTTTTTTTGACATTTTTAAGTGTTATTCCACACTTAGGAAAGAAAAATAGAATCCGCGCCTATAAATCTAAATAGTTCTACTTTTCAGTTCTTAGCTCCGTTTTCAGACAAGCTCGATTAAATCATTTTTTTGCATTGTCACCTCAGCTATGTGTAAATGCCAAGTTTTATGACGATGCATGAATGTTTCAATTTTTACAAATGAGTAAAATTTTGTACTTACTTACTTTTTGTACTTTTTATTACATTTATTTCATATGTAGTTACTACTTGGCTTGATAGCCTGAGAACCTAGTGTTAAGATACTACGTTCTTATTTAGACACTTACGTTCGTCACTTCCGCCGTAATCTTAAAGCATTCCGTATGGGAATCGAAAAATCTATGAACATCTATGAAGTTACCGCGAGAAATAAAAATTTTAAAGTGAAAATTTCATATGCCGTTGACTGTTGCTAACGAGCTACATATGTCAATACATACTTGCACTTGTCAGATAGGACAAAATACGTCGTGGAGTTCCGCCATTCTCCACACAATGTCTCAAAAATTCAGAGAAGAGTGGGGGACGTTGTAGAACTTAATATTATGTTCCCTCGGCTAGCCAAGCTATATGCGGAAAACAGTATGGAGCTAAATAAAATCGATTAAATGTGATACGGACTCGCCCGCCGAGGCGTTCCCATCTTTTCAGGATTTTAGGTTAACGAGATGTACAGTGTACAGCTGTTACTTATGTATGAAATTAATTACAAATAATAAAATAAAATTGTAATGTTTATTTTTCTAAAAATTAAGCACTTTATAGTGATCAATTATTGCAAACAAATAAATGTATATCATGTCACATATCCTGAAACTGTTGACATCTCGAAAATATTATCATCCCAAATATATAAATATTAAAATATTTGGACATCACGAATATTTCTAAAAACATAGGTATATAATATATAACTCTTTTATTTAAATCTTTTCAGAAAAAAAATATCAAATCATAATAATTGTTATTAACTAGAAACATTAAAAGAAAAAACATTTAAAACTTGTAAATAACACTTCAATTTATTTTATATTATTTGACACTAAGCCGTAATAGGCAAAAAAAATAATTAACATCAGGTTTCTTGTGAGACCTTGGATATGATAATTGGATATGGTAGGTATTTATATGCATGTAAATTATAAATTAGCATATATAACGTCAATATATAATTTATATATCTGTTTGATTTGTATTTTTTAAACAGACGAACAGATTATACGTGCCTTTTTAATGTAAGTCTGAAATTTTTATTCATCTGTTACGTTGATAAGGTCGTTTTTTTTTTATATCAGCTTCACGTTTCACGCTGTATCCCACACACAGCAGGGTAGACAGAGGGAACTTAGTGGTAAGACACTCCGTTGCCCACTTTCTGCCGAATTCTGAAGGCATTGCGTGTTGAGTGGCAGAATTCAACGCCGCGCTTAACCTCGACACCAGAGCGAAGAAATGCAGATATGTTTTTGTTATATCTAGCCAAATATATGGATACGTGCGCTCTTTACGTATGTACCTACCTAGGTACGTCAAGATTAAGTGAAGGGGATATAGATATTTATACGATATCAAGGTTATGAATTAGTTTCTTAGGAATTTTACATCAGTGCAAGTGGACGTTTTGTGAAATAAAAAAAAATGGCCAGTAAATTGTTAAAAAAATCGTGTACAATCTTCGCATATAAAAATCTGTAAGTGATTTATTTACATTTGTATAATATAATATAATATTATATATATATATATATATATATATATATATATATATATATATATTTTACACTACTTATAATAATTTTGTTGATAAAATAAGTAATTTAATAGAGAATTAGGCGGAACACTTTCCGCCGAGTTCTGAAGAAATATCTTCTGTATTGTATTTATAAATTAATATTTTATAGTATCATGCAGTATATGTAGGCATATAGCAGGGCAGGCAGAAGGGACATAGTGCTAAGACACTCCGTTCCTCCCTTTCCTAATATTAATAAATAATCATTTATTTTCCTGAGTGGGAATTGAACCTACAACCGTCGTGTATTCCGCGTAATTTTTAAATCTCCTTTATTTCTACAGAATAAATAAAACCCAAATTGTGTCATTTTCTATAACATGCAAGAAATATGCCAACTCTACCATAGATATCGAAGATGTAAAAAGGTTTTCCGCAGCCACGGATGGATGGTGGGCGAAGGATGGCCCCTTAAAAGCCTTACATTCTTTAAACGCCTTACGGTAATTATCAAAATAATTTGAATATTCAAAAGAAGTTTAAATAAATTTCTCACAAGTTTATTTATTTAATTTATGAAACTAAAAGATTCAATGAAAGACAAACAAACTACCTTTCTTTTTAATTGTAGAATATCAATCATATATATTTTAGGATTACAAATATAATAAAATTAAATGAAGCAATTTTTGTTCTCTATATAGCGTTGCCTATTTTTTACTTTTCTTACCGATTTATACAGCACTACTGTTGTCAATAATTGGTAACAAGGATTTAATCAAAACAAAGTTCCATTGCAACAACTTTTCAAGGGTATATTAATGTCATAAAATACAGTAATGATATTTCATATAAAATGATATCTTGCCTAGTTAGAGCGTTTACATGTTTTATAATAGACCTATATTATATAAAAACTTAGGAAGATTAAAACTATTGCATACAATCTTGGACCTATAATGTAAACAGCTGAAAATAATATGGTTTAATAGATTCAGGAACATCATTCCCTTACCTTAAAATTCTGTTATTTTGGCAATCTGAAGTCTGAGTTATTAGATTTGCAAAAAGAGAGGCTAAGTTTACAGCACAATTTCTATAAAATCAACCTCTATAAAATACCTAGGTAATTACTTAAAAAATATCCGCAAAAAAACAAAGCAATAGTCGTTGAGAATATCAAACAAACGAGAAAACACTCAAAACGCATCAAAACGAACTAAACGAGTACAACAAAAAATGCAAAAACCATTAGACAATGTTTCAATGTCAATCAGCTGTCATGTTTGTCATTTATATATGATTGGTTTTAATCAATTAAACATTTCTTTATGTTTTTTCAGTAATTAACATTTTCTTTACTTATCCTGTAATTATATGCACTATAAGTGCGTTAAAATATTTAAACTTAACTAGGACGAATAAATATTTTATTTTCGTAGTACCATAATCGATTATTTATATCGATTCAGGATCTAAAACATTTTTTTTTTATTTAAATTATTATTTTCAATGGAGCTTATTTTTTTGGTATTCTAAATTGAAAATTATGATATTTTTTTTAGACCATCTCTCTCTCTCTCTTTACATTTGGGCCCACGATTTTCTGTCTCCTTTAAGCAGTCCTGCCGCAGGAGCACAAGCGTGTGACTGTAAACGCAATAGATTGTGGGTTTGATTCCCACTCTAGTTCAATTTAGTTCGATTCTCACACTTTATATTATGATACTTTTTAAAATTTATAAGCTAGCTTACAAATGATTTGTATAATACGTATAGTTTAATTTTATATGTGTAGGTAAAATATTCAATAACTTTTAAAACATAAACAAATAATCCGCTTATTACAAACTTAATTATTAATAACTTAAAAAATATATATGTAGGTAACATATGTATTTTTTAAAGATTTTTTTGTTCTATCCTATCTTATTCTGTTAAGGTAAAATAGAATATTAAAATTTAAATTTATGTTGTAACCTTAACAAGAAAAGTTTAAACAATGTACAATCAAACAAATCAATAAGAACTTAACAATTTAGAATTTTATATACATTGTATATATACTTTATATGTATACTATATTTCCCAAACGATTACAGAATCCCGTTTATTGTAGACGGCTTAGTTAACAAATCTTCACAAGAAAATATTTCTACAGTTCTAAAAGGAAAAAAAATTCTAGACGTCGGTTGCGGAGGTGGAATACTATCTGAGGTATTTATATAAAATACAACAAAATAAATAAGTAGGAAAGCCCGCAATACTAAATCGGAATTTACATGAGCGTTACAGAGATCTATTGGGATGCGAAGCTGAGATGCCAAAAATAAAGAAAAAATCATATCTCTTGATCAGTGGGGTGAGCGGCTATAGATTTTTAAAAATATAAAAAAAAAACTGTTGTATGGGCATACTCTACCGCGTCAGATATTGATGACATCCACGTCGTATTCTTTAAAATGTAAGTACGAGTATGGTAACCTGATTGTTGAAAACAAGTTGGTTGGATGGAGATGCTCGTACATAAGGGTTAAAAATGAAAAAAAAACTTGACCGAGAGCGTCAGATCTTCTAAGCTAGAGTAAACTCTATAAAATTAAAAATACATTATAATCCAGTGGAAATAAGATCAGGAATAGATGACGACCAGTCTTGACAGACCAGCTGATAATTGTTATTTTTTACTTTTAATTTGAAAAAGAAGAGAGTAGTAAAATCAAAACAACTATTTGTGTATGCAAAGGAAGGTCACAGAAAATATTTGCTTACGAATGAAAAAAAAATTACAATTGGGCAAAATTACCGTATTTATGGTGAGAGCTCTAAAAAAGCTTCCCAATTAGTGAACAGTGAATAAAATGGGCATTATTTAACTTCAGTGGTGTTTTGATACCTATAAAGGTCTCTACTTCCTGAGCCATATTTTTATGAAAAGGATATCAAAACATCGGCACAAGTATATCGTTACCGTAATCCGTAAGGAGTGGGCACGGCTCACCAATCCCAATTTTTCTTTGTAAAAAAATCTATGGCAAGAGAGCTGCTCAAAAATAAAATACAGTAATGCTGTGAGGATTCTTTAATGTAATGCTATATTTTAGGCCGTAGCTAAACTAGGAGCTGAAGTAACTGGAATCGATGCAAGCGAAGAGCTAATTACCGTTGCAAAATATCATTCTTCTAGAAACAAAGACTTAAAAGAAAACGTACCCTCTTATTACTCTACGACGATAGAGGTGAGTTAGCCTTTATTAAACCGATTCGACCGACCAACTGATTTTGTGGCAATGGCCGTAAGAATTCGAAAGAAAGGTTTTACCACAATATATATACTTTAACAGTCTTTTCTGTATAATAGAATTTATATTCATAAATACTTATGCGGGTTAGGCAAAAGTAACGCAAAGTTACACACCGTTAACCGCTTAAAGGCACTGCCGAGTGACTTATAAAAGATATTTATATAATTACAGGAGCACGCTATTAGCAACAGCGACAAATTTGATGCTGTTGTTGCTTCGGAAATAATAGAGCATGTTCATGAACAAGAATTATTTGTCCAATCGTGTGTACGTGTTGTAAAACCAAATGGGAAATTGTTTATCACAACACCAAGCAAAACAAGATTTGCGCAATTTAGTATTATATTCTTATGTGAAGATATATTTCGGGTGATACCAAAAGATACTCACCAATATGATAAATTTGTATCAAAAAAGGAACTCCAAAATATGCTACAACAAAGTAAGTAGACATTTATCACAACACTGACTTGTTTCCTGACACAAATTTGTAAATCTAGCTCCTATATTAGAAATATCTTCAAGAAACGACTAGATATTTAATATTAATTAGTTAATTTAATTTAATTATTTATGATTGCTTATGTTTAAAATTGGCGTTACGTAATATTTGAATATCCGTACTTAAACGTTTTGATTGATAAAAATTAAATTAAGATTATAAAATTTTATTACGGTTTTTTTTCAGATAACTGTGGTGTGGAATTAATACGAGGTTTCAACTACCGACCCCTAGCAAACAAATGGTATTGGACTAACCACAAACTATTCATGTACGCCACTCAAGCTGTTAAACTTAAGTAGGTCATAGCTATATTTAATGTTTAACCATTAAATGAAAATATAAAATGTTGAACGCTATATTAAACACATAGGAATATTTCATATAAATGTATATATATCAACTATGTATTTCGTTGTGAATAAATATTTATTTGTTGGTATTTATTGTTTTACTTGACCTTTACAAATAAATTTTATCAATTTATGCATTCATTCATTTTTTTATTTTTTTTTATTTAATGTTATATTTTTAATACTAGCGGCCTGCCCGCGGCTTTGCCCGCTTGAATTAGATGATTATTCATTGAAGAAATAGAGATATTACAAACAGCCTTAATTATTAATTTATTTATTTGGATAAGTATTCACTATATTCTTTGTAAAATAACTTATATTATCTCCTGTACAGTTTTTAAATTAATCACATATTTTAAGTAAATATATAATTGGTATACAGAATATACATAGAAAGCACGTTATTAGGCATTTTTATATAATCTATAAAATTATCAATATTTTCGGTCAAGTTCAAGTCATCATCATCATCATCATCATCATGACCCGAGAGTTTCGTACCAGTTTCAAGAATGGAGATACATCAAAAGAATTATTAAAGTTGTCATTTTGTATCAAATTAAGTATAGATTAAAATTTTTACCTAATAGTTTTTTTCTGTGACATAAATACAAAAAGTTGTCAATTTTTGAAAAATTTTGGAATTTTCCTTTATATGTGCCATAAGTTTTAACTTCTTAACAAATTTGGTAATTGTGTATCAACGGGATGCATAAACCCTCATAGTTTATCGTCATTTGATTGCGATGATTTAGAAGATAGATTTTTTTGTGCTCTAAGGGAATATAGACTTGAACATTGAGGTATCTAACCTTTAAGCGATCTTGTACAAAATACTCTTGACAGACAGACACACAACAAAGTTATCTTAAAAGGATTTTGAGGTGTTTTTGTACAGTAAAATACCCTTGGCACATACATACATGCAACATACAGGTGCAATAGTGCAATGCCGTTACGTGTCGCTTGTAAGTTATGAAATAAATAATACTGCGGGATATTTTTATTAACAGCGTCAGAGCATTTTTTTCTTGAGAGATTTTTTTTTGAGTTTGCTCCCATAAGTTATTTTTTTATACGTTTTTTAAAAAAACATTAATAACATAAACGAACGAACGGACTGAAGAACCTATTCAAAACATTTCTTTGAATATTAAATCATTTTTTATCACTGTGTTAAATAATTACGAATTAAGCTAGACTGTAACGAAGATAATTTTCGCCATCTATTGGATTTACAATTGAACTGTAACCATTCGAACATTGTTAGAAAAATACTACTATGTTTATGTTAAATTTCGTCGTGTAAGTGTAATAAGTATAGATTACACTTACACGACGAAATTAACGTTTAGCAAATAATAACTCAACAATATGTTTTATGCGTTATCAACATTCATTATCATATGTAGTCAATAGATATCATTGCGTATGTTTCTTTTTTTTTTTCAAATATAAATATCTTTAAAACTTTAAGTACATTATTTTTTGATAGAGTGTAGCAGTAACCTTTCCAAACTATATATTTTTTAAGTAATGTGCCATCTATTTAGATGCGACGTTTATTTAAATGCGCCATCTATTTAGGTTTAAAATTAAGAACAGTTTAAAAATGCTATTTTTATGTTAAATTTCACCTAACATAAAATTATATTAACCAAAAACGATGTTGTGTTAAAGTATTCAAATTATTGATATTCCTCCCGTCGTAATTAGTGTTTAACTCCACAGAACGTTTTTTGCGTTATCAAGATTTATTAGTACCTACTATTAGTCAATAGATAGCGTTCTTGTATCGATTTTTTACTATCTCAAATATAAACTTCTTGAAAACTTAAATACTTATATCTTTAGTATTAAAATGATTAATATTCTTTAGTATTAAAATGATTAATATCCCTCCCGTCGTAATTAGTGTTTAACTCCACAGAACGTTTTTTGCGTTATCAAGATTCGTTAGTACCTACTATTAGTCAATAGATAGCGTTCTTGTACCGATTTTTACTATCTCAAATATAAACTTCTTGAAAACTTAAATATTTATACCTTTAGTATTAAAATAATTAATATTCTTTAGTATTAAAATGATTAATATTGCTCCCGTAGTAATTAGTGTTTAACTCCACAGAACGTTTTTTGTGTTATCAAGATTCGTTAGTACATACTATTAGTCAACAGATAGCGTTCTTGTATCGATTTTTACTATCTCAAATATAAACTTCTTGAAAACTTAAATACTTATATCTTTAGTATTAAAATGATTAATATTCTTTAGTATTAAAATGATTAATATTCCTCCCGTCGTAATTAGTGTTTAACTCCACAGAACGTTTTTTGCGTTATCAAGATTCGTTAGTACCTACTATTAGTCAATAGATAGCGTTCTTGTATCGATTTTTACTATTTCAAATATAA
>JAATLQ010019626.1:0-19252 GCA_013421005.1 Heliconius erato x Heliconius himera
TTAAACATTTTTGAATAATTTCTAACTTTTAACAAGAACGCCGGATCCTGATTCCATTGCCTCATATTATATAATTCGTACAATTTGTTTCTGCTTCGGTATATACCAATAGTTGCCCAGTCGCTAAAAGTTAACTTCAAGTTTTTATATATTTGTTTTTCTTTAAAAGTATTATCAAACTCTGTTGAGAGTAAATTAAAAACTTTGCAATACAACTGATTCGGATTAAGTTCCGTTATAATAGGTTTCATCTACCTATTCGGCTATAAGGGATACCTACACTTTGAAGCTTTCGTATCGTATCATTTTTAATTTTCGAAAATGAAGTTAGTTTCAAGATATGTTACCAAGTTCTTATTGTCTGCTATTTAAAAGATGTGGCTTAATTGATTTTACGTTTCCACTGGTTTTGATAACTTTTTTCATTAAATGTCATTTTTTCGGTATATATTAATCATATTTTAATTTTTTTTATAAATAAATAAATATAGTTAGCTGGTTTATAGTGTATTTCCTATAAGAGGAGTGTACTTGTTAATGTTTTCTCAATGTCACTATTTATATAATTTTATAACATATAAAATTTGATTTTTTTTTAATATTTACTCAAAGGCTTAAGTCTAAGGCTTTCTTTTTCTCCCTTACAAAATATCTTTAAATTATTTAAATTTCTTAATGATAGTAGACAGCTTTGTATTTAAACTGTATACATTTTCAGTTGCGAAGCAGTTTCAGCGAGCGATTACGTACAGTTCTCAAATCAGATGATTGATGCGGGAAGTCGTCGTCATTGCGGCCAACTGAGGGAACTGCAAGTCGCGTCAAAGGGTAACTTCCTGAGAGTCACCTTCCGTTCCAACGATAGACTGGACGGTACAGGATTTAGAGCGGAATATATATTTCTGAGAGATTCCGAAATGCAAAGTGTGAAACAGCGTACTAGTGGTGAGTGATTTTTTAGCTGTATTGACTTTTTATGGATACAAGAGAACTAATTGATGCGTACGAAACGCGTCGCCTTATCGACGTATATGTCAGTTTTTATACATGTTTTTTATTGTTGAACATAATATGGTAGTATAGTGTGTATAATTTAATAAACTTAATAAATTTAAAGTATTATATGGAACATATAACTGTGCAAAATCACACTCCTACTTCCGCATAATTTTCATAAAAACGTACATACTTTTGGCTTCCCTTATTTATATATTTTTATTTTTACATTTGGATGATAGAAATTTATTTGTAAAAATGAATACGTGAAAATCTGTAAGATTTGATTTGATATCTAAATATATTTCTTCATTTCCCGTATTTTCATCAGGATAACATTAACAAAAAAATATAATTATGTATTTAATTTACATTTAAACAGAAAGAACTTATTATAAGTATTTTAACTATGTAACTACATATTTCTTATTATTATTATATTTTTAAAATAACATTAAGCTTTTCATAGTACATTTTACAATAACAGTTAATTTTATACATTTAATGCATTGCTGAGATTGTGTTAATATCTATAGTAAAACATTCGATGGGAAACATTTAACCGCGGCCGTTGAGAAGGAAAATTATTCGTTGAACTCTGCTCACCACTGTGGAAGAAAAATTGGCCGCGAGCCAAAGGAAATATTTCATTTAGTAGCTTTTACATTTCACTGTAACGGCACCTAGGATACGTTTGTTTAGTATCCTGTGTGAAAGTTTTTATTAAAGTTTTACACTACGTTTAGACCGGAAATCTATTTTTATAGTTCTTTTCATTTAAAACTTACTTTTCCTAAATGCGAAATTACGTTTTTTACAGTAGATAATAAAAACTACATTAAAAGTGATCTGAAAAAGTTCGAGATTTTATTAATTTTTCAACCCGGCGTATTTAAAAGCGAATTTGTCATTGCTCCACTAGATGGATGATGGATGATGAGGCCCGTCGTGGCGCAGGGGCACAAGTGTGACTGTAAACGCGACTGGTTGTGGTTCGATCCCCACTCGAGGCAATGAAATATTTATTTATTTATATTTCTATATTTCTGTTTCTCCGCTCTGGTGTCGAGGTAAAGTGCGACGTAGATTTCCGCCACTCAACACCCAATGCTATTTAATAACGTCGACAAAAAAAATAAGTCTAATATAACAATATATTATTTTAGACGCAGTTATTATTCTTTTTTTAATAAAATATATTTTGTTACTAAAACTTTAATTATGTAATATTTTATTTCTGGTTTTCAGGCACCTCTTCCAATATAAAACCTACACTTCAGTGGCTTATTATATTTCTATCCCTGAACAATTGTATGCAATAAGATGAAATCATTTAATTTATTAATAAAGAGAAAAATAAACTATTGTTGTTATAAAAATACTTGTTTCATTTATTCTCCTTGAACTTTTAGTAAAATATTAAATATTCTGAAGTTTGTTCGGTGAGTACATTGGGACTAAGTATCAATACTTTTTTATTAATTAAGTGTGCTGACTTACCACACTACATAAGTATTTATGTAAATTTATTTTATAAGTCAATTATGATATTTTATTTATTTTTAGCTTAATTACACATTAGCTTCATTTACAAAACGTATAAAAAATTTGATATAGCGGTATTTGAACCTGCGCCTCTTAGATACCGTCTAAGCCTTGACCACAAAGACATACGTTTTCTTCAAGCTTCGTCGAAATTCTTATATGCTTGTCCCATCTTGGACGGTTTCCAAGAGGCGCGGGTTCGAAATTTATACATGTTTTGTAAATAAATATATTTCTTTCCTAAATGTGGAATAGCACCGTAAAAAAATTGAAATTGAAAGTTATTTTAGTTTATTAACGCGGATAAAAGATATCAAAAATATTTAATAAACAGTATTCTCCATTGCTAAATGATAATTCTTGCCAAATGATGATTTTTAGGTAGCAGAATTTTGTAAAAATCTCCCTACAGAGATGCTTACGACGTAACTAAGTTGTAACATAGCTTGATGAGAACACATGGCTTTGGTCAGAGCGCTTGGACGGTTTCCAAGAGGCGTGAGTTCAAATCGTTCAAATTTTTATACGTTTTCTAAATAAGTATTTTTCTTTCCTAAGTGTACTTACACTTTAAAAATATATGTATTGAGATGCAACTGTCAATATAATAATTTCTTTAAACTTTTGCCTTAAGGAGTCTTTAGGACCTAATTTATAGATTGCACGAATAGCTCACTTCTGCAGGACAAATATTAGTTGAATACCGGCTGCATTACCCCAAAGTAAATCCCATAGGACATAATACTATGGAAGTAACTGAAGTAAACAAGTCGAGCCGTTTCTACGTCAGTTAATGATTAATTTTTTTTGAAGAAGCTGCAGAGCTAAGTCTATTCGATATGGGGTTCAATCCATCAATATGGGGTCCCCACCGTAATTTGGAGTCTATGGTGATGCCTAGAAATACCGTACAATACATGTAGTATTGTTTTTTTTTTTATATTTTCTGAATTTATTGAAAGAGAAACATATTCTACTCTCAGAATAAACTTAATAGTAACTTAACATATTAACAGTAGACATTTTAACATTGGATATATAAAATAATTTCCCAATTTAGTATTAAACAACTTATTACATGTCAAAAAGCATTCAAAGTGTAACATTTCGAAAGGATACTTTTATAGGGGTCGAAAGGTTCCAAGCGTTCGATGCGGGCTGTACAAACGTTTCCACGCTTTAATGTCGACTTAAAACAAGTTGTTCCAGTTTTAGAATAGTTATTGACTGAATTATGTATTTTATGGTTTAGTTACATGATTTCGAAGTTTAGTATCTAATCAAAGATTGATGAATTTAGTGCTTTTGTCAGGCTACATTTTTTTTTTGTATGAGAGGAAATAACACGGGTTCTGATAATATTTATTTATTAAATTCAATTAAAATAATGTAATTCATATTAAATAACAGTAGCAGCCGGAAACTTCATTTACATGAACTTTATGATCCTTGCCATACTATTTCTATTCATCACCCATGCAGGTAAACATTTGAAGTTAATATTATAATATTAAAGCTTAAATTAACCTAATTAATATTTTTTAAACTTAAATGAAGAGAAACATAAATTAAGCAAAGCTTTTCTAAGACGTTGTATTCATATATTTTAAGGTTTTGTTAGTTCTGTTAAGGTTCCAAATTTGACTTTTTTAAATCAACTAAAAGTACTAAATTGCTCATCATATTGATAATCTTTTCCCATCGCTACTAATGTATATTATTATATCTCTTGTAGAATGGATTCTCTCTTATAGAGTTTTTTAAAACAGGTGTTCAAACTTGAGTTTATATTTTTTTTACTTGCATCGCAAACAGGTAGACAAATATTACAAAAAAATGCTAATTTCTGTTACTACTATTAAGAACCGTAAAGTATTTTTAGTAGTTTATATTCAAAACACAGAATTGGCCGACTATACATTAAATCAAAATTAAAACATCTTCACGCTGTGTCCCGCTCACAGCAGGGTAGGCAGAAGGAACCTAGTGTTAAGACATTCTGTTCATCATTTTCCGCAGAATTTTGGAGGCATTGCGTGTTGAGTAGCGGAACTCAACTAGCTTTGACTTGACACAAGAGCGAAGAAATGAAAAAAATAATTTAAATAAATATTTCATTCCTCGAGTGGGGAATTGAACCCCCAACCAGTTGTGTTTATTGGCACACTGCTCCCCTATTACATATACTATATTTATAATTTAACTATAAATAGCGTTAAATATATAACATATTTCTCGTCTTATTTCTTCTATACATAACGATAAAAAACGTAAAAAAAATATGTACCCATAAGTTCACTTTTCATGCCTGGTCTTCAAACGGGTTTTAAATATTAAAAAAAATATATATCTTGTGGAAGCTTCATTTCCAACATTAAATTATTCTAGCATTATTTTATTTGTTAAAGTTAAATCTTCAAGAGTTCATTTCAAATCCTCGCTAATCTCAGCTTAACATTTCGTTGACGCAATAAACGAGGCTGTTTGAACTTAGTTAACATTTGATAAAAATATATTACATTTTCTAAATATATAAAAATATATATTTCGGTCAAAATAAACATGGCATATAATTCTATGCAAAATGTTAAACCAATACTTTGTTTAATTAAAGTAATTTGTCCGGGCTATTATAACTGCATATATCTATCTACACATGAAGTTAGAACTGCTATAATATAAATTCTCCATAAGCACAATTGATTTTTAATAACTTACTTAAAAATTGATTTTTAATAACTTACTAAAACATTAATACCAAAAGCGAAGCGAAGGATGAATCTAAAAAAATATTGCAAATCAAACATTAGTTTTAAACATTCTATCATTAGTTATAACCGATACTATAGTTTAATATTAGCTTCTATAATAATCGATCTCATACAAATTTTAGTTTCGCAATGCAACAAATATTATATATATAATAGAATCGTCTTGATTTCCTTATATCTCTCTCTCTCTCACTCTCACTACACTCCCTTTAGAGCCAATCAATTCTCAAGACGCAGCGATGTTATAATCTATACCAACAATTTATGAATAAATTACATTTCTACGCCATTTATGAATTTACATTGCAAATGACAAAAATTTCAATTTCTAGTAATACTACTTACTTGAGTTAAGTCGTAGTGCGGGAGCACAAAGTGTTACTGTAAAATCGACCGGTTATGGGTTTGATCTCCACTCGAGGAAATGAAATATTTATTATTATATTAAATTCTTTGCTCTGATATCAACGCAAAGCGCAGAGTTGAATTCCGCCACTCAACGTGCTATGCCTCCAGAAATCGGCGGAAAGTGGGAAACGGCGTGTTTTAACACTAGGTCCCCTTTGCTTATCCTGCTGTGTGCATGGATAGACTGGATACAGTGAAGCTAACTACCTATGTGTTTTTCTTATTTATTATTGTTTACTTAAATACGAAGACAAAGAAATCATGTTGTATTCCGCCTAAAGCAGTGTAGGCAAAGGGAACCCAGTGTTAAGACATTCTGTTCCCCACTTAACGCCAAATTTTTCGAGGCATTGCGTGTTGAGTGGCGGAAATCAAAGCCGGGCTGTTACCTTGGTGCTAGACCGAAGAAATTAAAATATTAATAAAAAATAATTAATTCTCTGAATGGGGATCGAACCCACAACCATCGCATCACAGTCACAATCTTATGCCCCTACGCCACGATGGCCTGCTGAGAAATTAATGTGTTTATACCGCTTAAGGGCAATAATTATGTATTTTTAAGGAAAAAGTCAGTTTCCAAATCGTTGCTCAGAACTTTCTTTCGGTGTTCTCATTAACCTGTTATTAATGGCCGAGGCCAGGAAGGATGAACCTATTAAAGTGGGTGGTGTCTTTTGACTTTTGGACATACTTGCACCGAAGCAGTATTTTCTATTAAAGATTTCTTTGTCTTCGTATTTAAGTCATTTTATCTGCATATTTAAATTATGTTGTTATTTTAAAAATATAAGATTTTAATTAAATTACAATATACACAACATACAATAACTTAACGAGACCCGCTACTGCTGCTGTTGTCCACAAAAACGAAAAGCTATAATACGAATGATCCATATCCAAAATAATAATTTTAATGTAATAATTTATTTCATTATTTTTATTTAGCGTTAACTACTAGCAAAATCCTAAACAAAGCAAATCTAAACAACTTACGAAACGATTTTCGTGTTGATTGCAAAAACAATAAGCCATTACGCGATCAAAAATCTTCTTACAAGAAAATTTACCTGCTTTTTATTAACGTCATAAGAAGACCCGAGTCTAATTCTTGCGGAAAATGAGAATCGGTTACCTTCCGGCGTTGTTTTTCATTTCGGAGTTTGTCTGCGTCCACCTTTGCTTAATGAAGTGTATAATTTTTTTTGATGGAGTTTTCTTTCTTTTACTCAGTATATATTTGATTTTTTCTCAACTTATTAGAATATTATGTTTATGTTTGATTAGCAGCGTCATTTTTGTGATATTTGTTTAATTGTATAATCAATTTGAATGAGATATTTATTTATTTATTTTAGTTAAAATTTATTTCACACAGTAGAAGCCTTTGCTCACTTTGACAGCACTTTTTTGACGAATCAAAGGTGCTGTCTATTTGAATTGCGACATATTAGGGTAGAAGGACTGAACCTATGAGTCTAGTATTAAGACACTCTTTTCCCATAAAGTCACATCCGCTCCCCTTTCCCTCGAAGTTATGGAAGTTTTGCGTGTTGGGTGGTGGATCTCAATGCCTCAAAAATATTATTTTATAAGAATAACATTATTAATTAATCTATACTTTTAGCTAAAAATATTTACATACGTATTTTGCAATAACAGCTAATTTTGTGCAACAATCACGTACATATTTGTATTTTCTGAAATGAACAGTGATGTGATCAATGTTTGCAAATATTCAATCTATATACATATATTGATACATTTTAAATTGTTTTTTAAAGGCCACAAAATCATTTATATATGTACCAAATTAAGATTATGTATAATAGAAGACGAAAAACCCTTTTGGGTGGTTTTAGAAAATATAATGAAAAAACTGTAAAAAGGCGCATTATGCAAAAGGAAGTACTAAACCAGGATACCTCGTTTAAGGATACCTTCGAAAATAACGTCAATGGTACTAACGTAAAAGGTACGAGAAACTCCGGAGGACGTGTATAATATGTGTGTGCGAAGACGTGGATGAATGTGGAAAAAGCGAAAAAGCATGATTAATTTTTAAATGTTTCACGTCTACTATGATGTAGCCAAAATCTTTTTTGTTTCTAAATTAGGTATATTTCATCGAGGCCAAAATGAGAATTTCATAATATGAAAAAGCACATATATCTACATAAGTACTGAGACAAGTAGTGGCGCAGGGGCACAAGTGTGTGACTGTAAGCAATTTCTTGTGGTTTCTATCCCACCATGGAGAAAATAAAATGTATATTTTAATTTCTTGCTCTGGTGTCAAGGTAATCTGCGGGGTTGAGTTTCGCGGGCGTTTTGAGCGTTTCGAGCGGACTGACTTATCACTAGGTTCCCTCCTACACTGCTGTGTGCGGTATACAGCGTAAAGCTGAAAAAAAGTGTTATATTAAATGTATAATCTCGCAATGTCTAATATTTAATGTATAATAATTTATTTAGACAGTTGTACTGAAAAAAGTTCTTCGTAATTTGTGAATTTTATAACACAAAATTGCAAGAATTTTAAATCACATTCCGCCTTTCAAAAAGTAAATATCCAAACAAAATGTAACAAAATGACTCGGTATGTATCGAATTGAAAGCAATTACAAAAACGTATTGAATTCGCTCTAATGGTATAAGATTTTTTTACTTTTGTATCTACCATCAAGGGAATGCTGTGTTCAAAAACTTTAGAAAAAATGTTATTAAAGTTAGTTGAAACTATAGTGTATTGCATTGGTAGTATGTGCCTGACTGGCAAATATAACCTTCCATTACATTTATAATAATAATAATAATCAGCTTCACGCTGTATCCCGCACACAGAAGGGTAGGCGGAGGGAATCTAGTGTTAAGACACTCCGTTCCCCACTTTCTGCCGAATCTGGAGGCATTGCGTGTTGAGTGGCAGAACTCAGCACCGCGCTTAGTCTTGACACCGGAGCGAAGAAATGGAAATATAAATTTAAGTAAATATTTCATCTCCTCGAGTGGGGATCGAACCCACAACCAGTCGGTTACACTTCGTGCCGCTGCGCCACGACTGGCCATTCATTTCATTATCAAATTACGGTTACGTCGCCGTCATAGCGCAGATGTACAAACATGCGACTGTCAAAGTGAAGGTTGTGAGCTTGATTCCCATTTGGGGTAGGGAAATAATAATAAATAATATTTTAGTAAGAAGACAAAGTATGACGCAGTAATGCCTAGAGAAATAGGTGGAAAGTGAGGAATCAGTTTCCGAATGGGAGCGGAGTGTCTTTGCATTAGGTTCCCTCTGCCTGCCTTGTTATTTTTATATTTAGTACAGATATCTAGTATAGAAACTCGTACAGCATAAAGGTAAAAACCTAACGTTTTCGTATTCTTTATCTAATAAAACAATTATTTTCTACACATTTAGATTATTATTTCTTTGTACTATTAATCTACCAAGTTTAAATTAAATACGTTTAATAAAAAATGTATTAAATGAATTCATTTCCAACAAAAAACTAGTATTTGAAGTACAAAAGTATAATTCGATATTTTAGCAATCATAATTTCTAATAAACTCAACTCAACTCAAAAGAATAAAGTTGTTTATTTATTCAGCTTCACGCTGTATCCCGCACACAGCAGGGTAGGCAGAGGGAACCTAGTCTTAAGACACACGGTTCCCCACTTTCCGCCGAGTTCTGGAGGCATTGCGTGTTGAGTAGGGGAACTCAACGTCGCGCTTTGCCTCGACACCAGAACGAAGAAATGAAAATATAAATGTAAGTAAATATTTCATTTCCTCGAGTGGGGATCGAACCCACAACCAGGCGATTTTGCAGTCACATTTTGTGCCTCTGCGCTACGACTGGCCTCATAATATAAAGAATAAAGTTGTTTAACCTATTAAATTCAACGAAGGACTTATTAATTTTGCTCAATGGCTCAGTCGATGCAGATATCGAAATTTTGATTATGGTTTTAATTAAAATAACTGAATGAATGATTTTCGATGACCACACTCACTCCTCTTCCTATTATTTTGGTAATTAAAACTGAAACATAACTATATGAGCTAAATGTTGATTTTCGTACTCATTATTTCAAATAATACTATACAGTTCACGACATCTTATTAACATATCTTAATATAATCTAATCTAATCTCTACAGTCTAATCTATACAGTGACAAATTATAAATCTTATAAGACTTAATTATATAGTGCTCCGAACTAAGAAACATAACCTATAAAGACAGATATTTTCGACTATTGCCAGTATTACAACTAACTAAAATGGAAAGAAAAAGTTTTGTTAATGCCAGTAAATGCAAAAACAATCTAAGCGTAATGGTTGTGGGTTCGATGCCCTTTGATGGGAGTGGTTATGTCTTGATTATATTTACATTAATAACCTCTAATAGGCAAACCGCGTTGAATTCTGCCAATTGACACACAATATCTCGAAAATTAAGCGAAAAGTGAGAAATCAAATGTCTTGACACTGACTTAGGTCTCGTCTAGCTACTTACTCTGATACATGACAAAAACGTAAAGCTGAAAAAAAGAAATATTAAAAAAGAATGAATAAAGTATAAGACGTTAGTGGATCCACGATAAAAAAGATACCTTTTGTTAATAGAAAAGGAAGGTACGGTCGTGTCACGTTTGCATCCATCCCTTGAATATATTTTCTAACAGTCTATAAATAAATAGCTTATACTTGTCAATTTATGACATATCATTATGACATAAATGTATAATTTTGTGAAAATACTCTAAACAAAGTTATCAATAAATTAATAAAATTAAGAATACAATTCTTTTCAATTAGATAAGAAATGTAATAGGTTTTGAATTATTATAAACAAGAAAAGAGGCCGTCGTGTCGCATGGCCACAAAACGACTGTTGTGGGCACGACAGAAGAGGAGTGAAATATTTCATATTTTTATTTTTCGTTCTGGTACTAAGGCAAACGGAACGTCGGAAGTGTCTTAATACCATCTACCCTCTGCGTACCCTGCTATATGCGGGATACAGTGTGAAGCTGATTAATATAGGTATTACTAGCGGCTCACCCACGGCTTCGCCCGCTTAAGATACATGATTATTGATTTAATAAGCACAATTGATTGACAACTATAATTACTTCTAATTAGATTTTTTACGACATTATCGTCAAAGAATTTTTGATTGTTTTAAATAAAAAAATACGACCATTGTTGATATTTGATATTTATAAAATATACATAAAGCTAATTATTTATTATACGTATATATTTTTGTAACTTTATGTTCTTTTTACCTATATAATATACTCTGTGAAAAGTGCTAATGTCAGTGAATAATTTAATTTACTCATTCAGAAACAGCATGTTAAATTATTGATTTGAAGGATTCATAATATTCTTTGTAAAATAACTGTAATAATTGCATATTAACACCTGTACAGATATTAAATTACTTACAAATATTATATGAACAAACCAACCAAAAAATCTTTGTATTTACTTGATATTTCTTTCAAGATCGTTCTTTATCTCTGTGTTGAATTAATTACGACTTAAACTTAACTGTTATGATTTATGAAGGTAATCTCCACTAACAATTCAATTTTGTTTACTTTACTGTATAAAATATTATATAATAGTGCTTCAAAAATGTATATATTTTTATCAACAGTCATATAACCCAGACGTTTCGAATGTCATTCTTTAGCCAAGAAACCAGCGCGATTGATATAAAATATTCACAGGCAAGCTAATGCCTTGAGTTCATTCAAATGACGATAACTTTTTTTTAATGAACCGATTTTGATGAACTAAACTTTAGTAGTTAAGTTAAGTTAAAACAAAGCAATTGGTGAAATTTTCAAGTAAATCGGTTCAGTACTTTCAGAGAAAAATGCGGACAAAAATATATCAGCAGACAGACAGACAGACAGACAGACCAACAAGAAATTCAAAAAATATATTTTTGCTTTCTATTATTCTATTTAGGTGTCCCTCTATCCATTTCAGTCAAAATTACTAAATGTACAGACAAAACATTTTTACTGTCTTATTATATATAGAGATTAATAAAAATAACGATACTCACATACTAGTTTTTGAGGTGGTTCAATATAGCGCTTTGTCTAGTCAGAATCGAAACCTATAAATTAAATCCTAATAATATACTGATGTAGACACAACAAGAAAAAACATTTCGTTAATGCCCACAATGAAGTTATAGTAATAGTTAATTAGTTCAATTTAAATTTAAATTATACTGTTCACCATATTTTCTTTTTATTTAGTAAATATAAGATGTTTATACTACCTATAGATTTAATAAATGAAGTTGTTTACAAAAGAAATAACTCGACAGTTGTAACTGTCGTAAGTAAGCTCTCCGACTGTACGAAGTATATTATTTTCCTTAGCACTTTAGCAACAAGTTCAGAAATTTAAAGACATACAAAATATCATCCAGATTATTTATAAAGTAAAGTTGTAAAATTTTAATTAAGCTTATCTATAATATTAAATAAATATAATATTTTTAAACATTACCATTATACAGGTGGAAGCGTCGGCGCTCCTTTTACAGAAGCAGCATATAAGGTAAAATATTTCAAACCCATACCTAAAAAAAATAATGAAGATTCGTCAACAGTTTCAACGTAGAACTTTTTTCATTTCACGTATTTTATTCATACTGTATCATGTTATAATTCGCATCGCAGTTACGAATAGATAGCAATAACGTTAACACTTGCTACTACAAAAATACTAGGTACTAAACGTTGCCGATCTGCCATTTTCATTAACAAAAAACATACCAGAACGAGAAATGGATAACTCTCGTTATATTTAACGCAATTACTTATTTTATATGATATACCTAAATAACGTTCAACTTCACCGCCAATCCCTACGACACGATTTCGTGAATGTCTGCGTGCGTCACTCTTAACAAATAGCGTTTTATTTCACAACGATAATTAAATGATCTTCACGCTGTATCCCGCACACAGCAGGGTAGGCAGAAGGAATTTAGTGTTAAGACACTCCATTCCCCATTTTCCGCGCAATCTAGAGGCATTTCGTGTTGAGTGGCGGAACTCAACACCGCGTTTTGTCTTGACACCACTTGAACCCGTTGTAGCTACCTCGTTCATATATATACTTTAGTATTAATTGTAGGTATACAGAGAAAAAAAATACGTAATATTTTAGTCTGTTTATACAAAATGCATCAACCGTTTCCGCCATCACGAAAGTGGTGAATGGAGGGTAGTCAGGTTAAGATAAAATCTGAACCGGATTAAAACCGGGATAAAAATTAAATATAGAAAAAAAATGATTTTATTTAAAAAAGTATACTTTTTTAAACTGTAAAGTATTTTTTCTAAAACCCCCTTCACTCTGGAAGAAAGTATTACGTCGTATATAATTTTGACCTGATTACGCATGGATGGTGAGCTTTCTGTCCCTTTTACCTGACACTTTAGTGGCGTGTTCATTATAAATTAACTAACAAGAATATTTTCAAAGGAAAAATAAGATATAGCATAAAAATAATCATAAAATATAAGCGCTAAATGCAAGAAATATACAAAATAAATCTTGTAGAATTTTCTCATATAGATAGAGAAATTACAGATGAACCGTGTTAACTGAACGAACTGTAAATTTTATATGAAGCTTTGTACGAATACACGTGTTTTTAAAATTTTCAACAATAACTGCTTTACTAAAACTATACGAATATTCTGTTTTAAATATAAAATAAAATATTGTATTTAAAACAGAAACTATATTATAAAAATATCTCACACACAACTATATTATTTCAATGTAAAGGAAGTAAATGCAGTAAATTTATTTCACTTAGTAAAAAAATAAATAATAAGGTAAATTTAAATAATTTGAAAATTAATTTAGTACACTAGTAAGGAATTCGGTTCTATCATCTTAAAAAAATATTTGTAAGTGGGTAGAGAGTGAATTTTAATGTAATGTGGAGTACAATTATTTTTTATATGTTATATTTCTTAAAACTTCGCTGGAGTCGGTGGTCAAAACTAATCAAAATTGACCCCGCGCGTCGAATCGCGCGTTATAATTTTGAGTTCTAAGGCCCTGCAATCTTTTGCTTAAAGTAATCTCATGAAGTCGCGGGGTGCGACGGGTGACGGACGCGCAACGCTCTAATATACCTGGAAGTGGAAGTATGTACTCCCGATTCTGAGAATGGTTGTATTATTGTTATTTATTTCGTTTCGATTTGTTTCTTACCTTTTATAGTAAATTTTTAACATTATGGCTGGTTTCTTGGACGATGGACGTATTGCACAACTACTATAAGACGAAAATTGTGGAACAGATTCAGAATTCCGTCCGTGATATCGCATTGCCTGTCTGTGAAGATGAAGACATCAGCGACTGTGAGGAAGAGGAAACAGTCACCTATTCTGAGGCTGATGAACAGGAAACGGACAATAATGCTGACTCATCAAGTTTATGAGTAGCAAGTGTTTGTCATTCATTTGTAAAGAACATAGCGCCAATAATAGTGCATGTATCAAATATTGAATTAAAGTGGTTATATTTTTAGAGGAGTTTAGATTTATGGTGTATTTTTTTGTATTAGTTTATCTCAAGAGGTGTTCCTATTTTTTGTTATTTAGATTATGTAGAAAACGATATAAGTAAAAGTTTCTACGTTATTTTTATTTTTTCTATTGAACAAGGGTTTCTGTAGTTAATCCTATTAAAATTACTTCAAAAAATATAATAAAACTTCAAACCATTAATAAATAAATTAATTATAGTATAAAGTATGTAAAAACTTGATAATTAATTAGTCAATAAATTGTTCCATATAAAATTTATTTGTATGGACATAAAATGAAAAATTCCATTTATTCTCATTCTCGTTGAAATTTCGAGAAAACCTCTTTTAACGCTCTCATTAAGCTTGCCTAATTACAACTTTCTAAGTCCAATAGTTTCATATGTGCTTTGTCTGTCAATTACTCAGTAACTATATATAGAGACAGTGGTCGTATAATTTGTATATATTTACATCAGGTTCACGCTGTATCCCGCACAGAGCAGGGTAGGCAGAGGGAACCCAGTGTTAAGACACTCCGTTCCCCACTTTCTGCCGAATTTTGGAGGCATTACGTCTTGAGTGGCACAACTCAACGCCACGCTTAACCCCGAAACCAGGCGAAGAAATGATATGATGAAATATAAATTTAAATAAATATGTCATCTCACAACCAGTCGGTTTTACAGCCACACCTCGTGCCGCTGTGCCACGACTGGCCTGTATTTACATAATATGATAATTAACTTATAATACGGAACGGAAGTGTCTAAATGAGAACAAAGTGCCCTAACACTAACCTCTGCCTACTCAACTATGTATGGAATACAGTGTGAAACTAAAAAAAAATACAATAAAGCTATAAATATTGCTGCATTATAAATTGCTAGTATCTGTGTCAATCAAATTTAATGGAAATATTCACACTAACCTATATTATTGATCCTATGTTAGGATGTCAGTTATCAATGACTGATGTGGCTTGAATACCCATATCGTAAGTATAAACGAGTCAGCCGACGCGTAATATGTGAAAGGTAAAGTTGAAAAAATGCCTTTTTTTACATACTCTGTTTAATATTATTCTTTACAAGATTATTTCTAGTCTTAAAAAATAATTGTTTTTTTTAAGGTGTATGCTGTGTCTCGCACATAGCAGGGTAGCCATTGCGTGTTGAGTGACGGAACTCAACGCCGCGTTTTGCCTCGTCACTAGAGCGTTGTGTGTGCCGAATTAGTAGTATTAGTTGTAATTGTATACAAATTATATTTTCTGTACAGTAATGAATATTTTTATATTTTTAAAGTGTTATTCCACACTTGGGAAAGAAAAATACTTATTTAGAAAAGTATTTTTCTTAACCGACCAGGTCGTGGTCGGTTCCTGATCAGTTTAAAGGAGGCCTGGGTTCGAGTCCCGCTACGTTCAAATTTTTATATGTTTTCTGAATAAGAATATTTTTATGTTATAACAGGTAAGTAGATATTTAATAATTTATAAACCAAGATTATACTGTAAATGAAAATGATACCTTCCCATTGTGCATCTTTCTTTATACGATTAAATTTTGTCTCGTATAACTTATGTACTTAAAATAAGAATTTTATACTTATTTTAGATAATAATATAATTACTACATAATTTAGTCAAGCTTCATTAAAAGAAGTGGCCAAGAAAATTTTAGAAACAGTACCCAGGGTCACCTAAAATATTCATCACACGGCTACCGGCGGCCTGTCGCACTCAACTCGTATTCCCGTATGTATGATACTTAGGGAATAATATATAATGCTGTAGAGTATTTATACCGTAAAATAAACGTTCTGAGGAAATTTAATATACAGTACAAATAACATTGAACATGTTGTTGTAAAAATGTTACATGTACTAAACTGCTTCGAAATACTTTAGGTATTTAGGTATTATAGGCTTTTAATAGTTCTACGCTGTAACTCAAACATCAGCAGGGTAGGCAGAGGAAACTTGGGAGCCTATTGGTAGGACTCTCAGTTTCCATTAAGCCACTTCCGTTTCCCATTTTTCGCCAAATTCTTGAGGTATTGATTGTTGATTGGTGAACCTCCACGTTTGTCTCATTACCCAAACGAGGATATAAAATATTAAATATGTTGTTCTTCTCGAGTAGGAATCGAGCCCACAACCACAGCAGACCGGTGGATTCTCGCTATTTTGTTTGAAAAACAGACAACCAAAAAGGAAAAAAAAATCCTCAAATGGCGACAACTTTTTTTTGACGCCGACTGACGATCTAAAGAAGATACTTTTACTATATTAATTTTAAATTTCCCTTATAAAATTCACGTTACAATGGAATTTCCGTCTGAATATGATAATTTAATATTACTTACGCTAAAATAACTTTGTATATTTCTTAATCAATTATGCGTTTCAATACTGAAACTAAAGAGAGGCTTAGTGATGTCTAGGAACGTAAGTTTAGCAGTAGTATAATCTTTATTTTGTGTTAGATAGTCAATTTATCTAAGAAACTATGTGATTATCCTAGATAAATTGACTATCTACTCCGATACTCCGTTTCCATTAAACAGTATTAATAAAAATACTGTTTAATGGAAACAGAGTGTCTTAACTCTAAGTTCCCAAATTACCTCTATCTATCTGCTTTGTGCGGTAGCGTGAAGCTATTAAAAAACTTAAATCAAGTTATAATTCAATCACAGTATACATGTATAATACCAAGTGAAATTTTAATTATTTACACAACATCAGAGAAAATGAAATATTCATATAATATTAAAAAACCAGCTTCATACTGTAACCCGCACACTATAGGGTTGGCAGAGGGAACCTAGTGCTAAGACACTCCCATTCCTCAGTTTCTGCTAAAATCCGGAGGCATTGCGTGTTTAGTGGCGGAATTCAACGCCGTGCTTTGCCTTGACACCAGAGCCAATACATAAAAATATACATTTTAAATAATTTACGAGTGGGGATCGAACCCACAACCAGGCGATTTTACGTCACAGTTTGTGCCCCTGCGCTATGACTGGCCATATAAAATTTATGTATAATATTTACCTTCTATGAACGTACATTCGAACTACCTAGTTCTTAAGTAAACTTAAACCCTTAAATTTATTAGCGGTAGTCCTCTTCAGGGCTTTGTAGTTGTCTGGAGTGGAATAATCATTACACAACCAACTTGCTAAGTTACTGCTTGAAATAACTGTAGTTAAACATGCCATGGTAATGTGACTTTACATAACAAAATAGTTTATTAAGTAAAATAAAACGGGTAAAGTGCGAGTTGGACTCGCACACCGAGGTTTCTGTATCAATTTCTGGATTTTAGATCAACTGGAAAAAGGAAGTACAACTTACTTAAGTTAAATTTACTTATGCAGTGAGCTTTTTCTATGCAATGAATTACAAATATATATATACTAGCGAATTATTTATCTAATATACGGAATTGCGTTTCTTAAACAATCGACACAAACAACAGAATACTTAAATGGTAAAAATCATAAACAACGTAATAGGTAGTCTACCTACTATTCTTTTATGTAAAAATATTAGACGAAAGATTGATGAACGAAAGATTGATGATAATTTAAAGAGCTCCAAAATATGTGCAATTGTTTCTAAACCTACTTTACTAAAGAGCTAGCATTGAAGCATTCTCTAGTCCAGCTCCTTTCTTCTGGCGCTGGGGAACGGCATCAAGGCCATCTGGCCGTGGTCTCGAGCGGCAACCATCAATATGGGTGCATCGTTAGGGGGCCCTTTGGCCCTAGGGCTGTGTACCTGCCCTAGACCAGATACAGAGAGAGTTTTTTGGTGGAAATGGAAGGATAATCAAATGTCACCTGAGCGGTAAGCTCAGCCAGTTGAGACACTCAGTCAGGAGGACCAACTTAAGGCCGTGCGTTGGGATGTCATCGGTATATAATTCGTAGCGGGCAGGTGATAAAATGCTGCCCTGGGGAATTCCGGCAGCGATCGAATGGCTGCTACACTCTCCACTCTCACGAAAAATATCCTATCAGGTAGGTAGTCGGAAAGAATATGCGCGACGTGATAGTGCCGGCCCTGAGCACTTTATGTGCTACGTCGAGCGAACGAACTATTACACACTCCTTTCGGTTAATCGCTGCTGCACCGCAGTGACCCGCTCTGGCCACCTGCAGAGTGGTCGAGTGTCCGCTCGCCAAACTATTTGCTTCGTGGTGCTGGAGAAGTGGGAGGAATAACTTGTCGAATAACTTCGCCATCGCGCTAATGAGCCTTAGGTAACATGATCAGGCCCTCCTTCTATGCCCGGGGGAAAGGAGCCAGGCGACCGTGGCGGATGCACTTTGGCGGACATTTTTAGTAATGTGATTTTAAATCTGTGTTACAGCTTCAAAAGTACTTATTAAAATTAAAAACACTAAATGACAGTTTTTATGTACATTAAATGGTCAATATTAGATAATTATGCTGTGAGTAAGGGATAAATGAAACATGAGTCGATACAGCTGTGTATGGCCTGCGTTATGCATTTATAATGGAGGATTCTTTTTTTCTTCTTTTGAGGTACAGAACCCTCAAAATGAATTATTTTTTAGTTTGGTTATCCACGCTGTTGTGCACTAAATAATTGTAATTTTAAGTCTTTTGGAATTGATTTGATTGAGCTTGCAAGTCATATTTAAAAGAAAAGTGTTTATTTATTTCATATTTGTCTAGGTAAACTGTAATTGCGCGCACACTGCAAACGTAATTTTTCCCACATAAATTCCGGGTTAAAATATAGATTACATATTAGTACTAATACAATAACAAATCTATCATACACAAATTGCAAGAACTACGTGGCTGCTTGAGAAAGTCTCAACTTATATTGGAGAATATTAAATATTGAAATCTTTGTCGAGTTTTTTCTGTCATCACACAAACAATAATTGAAA
>JAATLQ010019629.1:0-63606 GCA_013421005.1 Heliconius erato x Heliconius himera
CTTAAATAATAAGTACTTAAATAATATTATGCCGCTGCCGCACAGGGCCGCAACTTACACCACACCAAGAAATTTATGAAAATCTAATTAAACTACTACTCGAATAAGCGAAGAACCAAAGAAAAGTATAAATTAATTATAATTACATAAAAATTAATAGTAGTTCGAAAATGTATGAAAATTTACAAAACTGTCAAAGTCATCTGCCCGTTCGCGTCGGTCATACTATGCCGCTCGTATCTCATAAGGTTGAGTCGGCGCCCGCCATGTATGCGTTAAGCTCATTTTGGGTGACGTTTTCTTATAACAAACAAACTTTGCAAACCGTTGCTTAGCAACGGTCGGTTGTTATTAACATGGCGGAATAAATTGCCTATCAAACTAAAAAGAATTTTAATATATTAGTATATATCGACAATATTACAAATATGAGAAAAAAAAGTAACCTATTTTCATCCGAAGACCCTCAAGTATCTCTTTATGAGTATTTTATTACAATTGAATTAGCGGTTTGGCCCTGATTGCGGCACAGACAGACAGACAGACAGACAGACAGAGTTACTTTCGAATTTATAATATAGGTATGGATAGTATGAAAAACAATCAGTTTCTAATATAAGTACAAAATGGTATAAACAGAATGTCTCTACTATCCCTTAACATCATTAAGTAAATGAAAGAGAAATATTGAGTCTCTGAGTTTTTTTCCAGCTTCACGCTGTATCCCGCACATAGCAGGGTTGGCGGAGAGAACCTGTGAACCTAGTAAGATACTCCTCTCCCATCGAGACACATCCGTTGACATTCCACTGAAATACTGACTTAATGCGTGTTGAGTGGCGGATTTAAACGCCGTGCCTCGTTACCAGAACGAGGAAATGAAAATATTACCACCAAGTTCCTTCTTACTACCTTGTTGTGTGCGGGATACAGCGTGAAACTGATTTGTTTTTTATTTTTAAATAAAAAGAATCGACCGTAAAACAAAGATCAGTATCATAACAATAAATTGTCTATGCCTAAACAAATAAAAAGATATATAATATATATTAACTTAACTTAACTTAGCTTCACGCTTTATCCCTTGCGGGGTAGTCAGAGAGAACGGAGCGCCAAACGCTACGGTTATATATACGGTTATATATATAACTAGAGGGCGCGCGCGGCTTCGCCCGCTTATTAGGAGTGAATTCTAAAAAAACCACGAAACACGTGTTCAATAAAATATTTTTAACAGTCTGAATTAAAATTTTTATAAAAATCGGTGGCAATTTAAAGATTTTTCCATATAAACTTTCAACCCCTTATTTGAGCCCTTAGGGGGTGAATTCTTAAAAACCATGAAACACGTGTTCAATGAAATATTTTTAAGAGTCTGAATTTCAAATTTTATAAAAATCGGTACAGATTAAATTTTTTTTCCATACAAACTTTGAACCCCTATTTCATCCCTTTAGAGTTAAAATTTTTCAAATTCCCTTCTTAGTGGATGTCCAGAATATGAAAATAAACAACTGCCCAAATTTCACGTTTCTACCATCAGCGGTTACGGCTCTGCGTGCGTCTTACCTCAGTCAGTCAGCACAAGTCCTTTTATATATATAGATATATATTACATACTGGTATTCCTTATAAGTTTATATCCGGCAGTAGAATTCATAGTTGATATCAACAGCAACGCGCGATCACACCGAGGACATGATGGGCATCGCTGGACTTGGCACAACTCCTCATATGACGTCAGGGTCGGAGGACGAGAGCCGAACTCCATAGGCTGTTGTACTTGAGTTGGCTGGTTTGGACTAGGATCTATAATGTAGGAAACGGTTTTAAGTCTCTAGTGATCGTCGTAGTCTAATCTTATCTATTTATAAGGAAGAATATATAATGTATTATTATAAATTTAGATTGTTTATTATAATGTATGTATTTGATAATCTTAGGTAAGCAAAATAGAATAGAAAAATATTTTATGCTCTTCTGAAACTTGATTCCAGGTCTAAGTTAATACTTTCACCAGCTAGTTATTAACTTAACTTAGTAGTTACTAAATTGAATTAATTTTAATTTAAAATAGGTAACACTAAGAATCGGTCCCAAAACTATTTTATCAAAATTAATTAAAAAGTACAATAAACTTAGTAACTTACACATCAACCTAATATGACCTTTAACAGTTTGGTTATTAAGTTCATTCTTGGCTACACAGCTGTATTGTCGTAAATCGTGTTCCCTAACGTTTGGTATCTCCAGCCTCATGATCCAACTCCAAGGTTCTCCTGCAGTGGATACGTCGGTCTTGTATCTAGAACCTTCTAGAGTAACTCCGTCACACTCCCATGCTAGTACAGGCTCGGGCCACGCTTGAATCTGTGAGAAAGAACGAATAGATATTTCTTTTTTTTTTACAAAAAACAACGAAGAAAGATAGGCTTAATTTTTTTTGTTTATGATATGATTGTTTATAAAAAATAGATCAGGTATAAGTAGGTACAAACGGCCGTTTCTGCCTGTAAACGCGACGTACGTGGGTTAGATTTCCACTTGAAATAATGAATTATTCCATTGTCCCGCTAGAGTATTAATTCTGCTACTCAACAAGCGTTGCGTCTAAAGTTCAACGGAAAGTGCGGAACGGAGTGACTTAACATCGAATTCCCTCTGCTTATTCTTCTATCTACGGAATACAGTTAAAAAAGAGTAAATATATTTACGGTAAAATAAAGACATACCTATATTTTTGTATCTATATAAAGAGACCACCACTACTTTGTGCTCCTGCGCCACGAGAGCAGTCGTGGCGTAAGGGCAAAAAGTGTGACTGTAAACGCTACTGGTTGTGGGTTCGATCTTCACTCGAGGAAATAAAATATATATTTAAATTTATGTTTTCATTTCTTTGCTCTAGTGTCGAGGCAAAGCGCGGCGTTAAACTAAACCACTAAACACGCAATGCCTCCAAAATTCGACGAAAAGTGAGGGATGGAGTGGAGTTAGGTTCTCTCTGCTTACCCTGCTGTTCTGCGGGATACAGGGTGAAGCTGATTATATAAAAAACATGAAATGAAATAAATAAAAAGTATTATCTTACCTCGCATGCAATTTGGGCAGTTTTGTTATATACATAGGCAATGTTGTTCGGCACTCGAATATATGGACTGACTGTAAACAAAACAATATATTTATAACTGGATTTGAAGGCGTCGTGGCGCAGGGGCACAAGGGTGTGTAAGGGGCACTGTAACGCGACGGTTGTGGGTTCGATCCACACTTCCACTCGAGGAAAATAATTATTATCTATTAATATATTTTTTTTCTGTGGTACCAAGACAAAAGCCCGGGGTTGAGATCCGCCACTTAACTCGTAATGCCTCGAAAAATTTTACGTGATGGGTGGACCTTAAAAGGATGCTTCTCAAACGAGTAGGTAGAGGTTGTCCTATTTAAACCTCTTGTCTTAATAAGGCAAACTAAGATTTTGGCAGATTGATAAGAACATAAATAATAAAATATTCGGGCGAATTGGGAATCTCTGATGAGGGCATTAGAAGTTTGTTGAAAATAAGAACATCCTTTTTTGACGTTGAATCGCATTTCTGATACTGTTTCACTGCGTTTATTACAGTAATATTATATTTTTTACTAAAAAAACCAACTTGTTCGATTTCAACTGGCTCCCATAATCTACCTAACTTTCACCAAACTATCCATGAGCCTTTGTAACCTTTGCAATAAAAAAAAACATCGGAATCTGTTAGCATGTCTGTTGAATTATTCGTCCGTTTGTCACGCACATACTTAATAAAAATTTAAGACTTATATGATTTTCTCACAGATATCAATGTCAGATATGATCAAAATTAAAATGAAACTACAAGGGAAACACCAGCTTTCAAATAAAAAAAAACATACAAATCGATTCATCCAGTCAAAAGTTTTGAGGTAACAAACATAACAAAAATACAGGCGAATCGTTATCCTCCTTTTCTTACAGAAGTCGGTTAAAAAGGTGAACGAGCGCTAAATCTTTTTAGTTTCAAAAATATGTACATACGATTTTGTTAAAATAAAGAAAAAAATAATGTTCCTCCAATTACAAACTGAAAAAAAAGACTGTAATTTTTTTAAAATGATTACTAATAAAAACACTTCATCTCTCACAGTACTCACAATGCACTTCAACGTCCGTGGTCTGGTTCGCCGGCGGCTGCATCCCGTTGTTAGCGAGACACACGTACTTGCCGGTGTGCCAGCGTGACACGTTGGGTATGCTTAGCACGTGGCCGCTAACTGACGCGTCACGCCAGGAACCCTGTTCAGCAAGCTTCTTTTTAGTTTCACGTTGTATGCCGTAAATAGAATGTCGGCAGACGGAACCTAGTGTTAAGACATTTCGTACCACTACTTTCCCGTCAATTTTCGACACATTGCGTGTTGAGTGAGACGGATCTTAACGCCGAGCAATGCAACGTCCGTTACCATAGCGAGGCAAAGTAAATAATTAATTTCTCCGCGGCCTCTTGAATTTAATTTCTAGGTTAAATTATGGAGACCATCCGTATCGCAGTGGTCTAGCAATAGCCTCACTGTACGATGCTACGGCGTTTTCTTCTGCACCTAAACAAGTAATGTCCCGATTTCGTATGGAAATTGGCAAATTGGGGATCTTGACAGAACGTATCTTTCTGCCTATTTCGTGTATTTAAATAACTACAATAAATATTACTTATGTATAGTAAACAAATATTAGACTATTTTATATTTATTGGGCTTGTCCTAGCTATCTATAGAAGTAGAATAGTTAGATGCGAGTATTGATTGTTGAATTACGTTTTACCTGAATAATTGGTGTACCGTCAGACCTACGCCACTCTATAGTTGGTTCAGGGAAGCCCTTAGGATTGCAATCCATGCGCATTGTGTCACTTTCTCGTACTATTAATCTTGGATTGTCCACTGAAACCAGAAAATAATAATTCATTATGCATTAATGATCATCGTCTCACTGTAAGCGCTACGGTTGTGGGTTCCATTTCCACTTAGGGAAATGATTTATTTCGATATGTTCGCACCCTCTGGTAATTAGACAACGCGTTGAATTGAGTTCCGCTATTAAACACGCTTGACACTTTGTTACCTTCCCCTTTTCTGCTATATGCAGGATACAGAGTGATGCTGTATATTGAGTATGATGAAGGTACGACACTTAAAAACAAATATTTATTGTTTTTAAAATAATACCTTAAAAGAGCGAAATCTTAAAGAACGTATAGATAGATGGCAAGAGCAATATACTCCAAAAACAAAAAATCCAGATTACTTACAAGCAAAGCTTGGAGGAATGAATAATTGATTTTCTTTTGTATAATTATAAATGGATAATCCAGGTTTTCCAGGTAATCCGTCTTTCCCATCGTTGCCCCGTAGTCCCTTAGGGCCCATAGGACCGCGCTCTCCTTTTGGTCCTCTAACACCAGCAGGGCCTTGAGCTCCTGCCTTACCTACACAATAAGATAACTAGTATCTTCTCTAAGTGATAAATTAATTAATCGCGTATATTTATATATTTTCTGAAGTTTCGCTCACTTTGCCGTAGTCCGTGGTAACGGATAGACTGGGCGGACTTGTGACTACGGAGTAAGAATTTTATTTAATTATAAAATAAATAAATAATCAAGAGGCCAGTCGTGGCGTAGCGGCACGACTGTAAAATCTGGTTGTGGGTTCGATCTCCACTCGAGGAGATGAAATGTGGGGAACGGAGTGTCTTATTTAATTATAATTTACAAATTTTAATATTTCAATACACAATAACATTTTAAGGAAGAGCATAAAGAATGAACAAAAAAGATACAATCAATAATTTAATCTACCATCTTTGCCATCTTTTCCGTTCTTGCCGGGGCTGCCGTCTTTTCCAGGTATTCCATCACGACCGTCTTTCCCCGGTGCTCCATCCGCACCATTCCTGCCTGATAGGCCGTCCAGACCTGGTTCACCAGGCACTCCATCTCTACCATCTAGGCCAGGGTTTCCGGGGAAACCTCTTTCTCCTTAAATAATTAAGAAATTATAGTAGTTTATTTTATTATATATTTAAAACATAAATTAGATTAATGGTATATAAAGGTGGATAAAAAGGTAGGGTTATATTGAACTTAATGGGCCGACGATAGGTTATATACTAACAATAATATAGAGAAAGGTCATATACGATTAATATGAGAAGTCGTTTGAAAAGGTTATGGTTCAAAGTCTATATTACTATTACATATATAAGACATAGATATCATAACACATAAAATGTACTTTATATATACATTTACTTTCATTTTTATGTCAATTGTTTCGAAACTATTATAAAAATATTTTTTACCCTTAGGTCCAGGTGGACCAAGAGGTCCTCTTGACCCTGGACTTCCTGCTGTTCCGGGTGCGCCCGGGTCACCCCTGTCACCTTTTGGGCCAGGTGAACCTGTCGGCCCTTTTGGCCCTTGCACTCCAGGAGGACAATAATCTTGTGTTGCCTTACAAAATCCTTGTACGACTTTATACTAAAATTATAACAGTAGCATATTTTAAAACAATATTGAAAAGTGGCAACGGGTAGAAGTTTTTGTAGAGTGAAAATTAATGTATAAGAAAATGTTGGCTGTATGATAATATAAAATAAACTTAATTTACAAAAAATAATTAATAAGCAAATATAAAATATTTGCTTAGTAATTCAAAAAAACATTTTAAGCAAACTCTAATATTGATTTTAATAAAACGTAATGAGTACTCGTATATAGAAAGCCACTGGTCTTAACATACTTAAATATATATTTTTAAAATATGTATTTAAATCTTTTAAAAATATGTAAAGACCCTCTAAATATGCTACGCCACTGATACGGAATATAAATTTTCTAGATTCTTCTAAAATCTAAAGGATTATCAGAATTCTTGTGATCTTGTGTAATTTTGAGCATATGTAAAATTAACCTAGCTATATGACTAAATGTATTTATTTCATATCATATAATTTATTTACTATTCTAAATACGTATTATGAAACGAAATTTCTTCTTCCTTGGTAAATGACCAAGCTATTGAAAGATTTTGTTTTTGTATGTCAAACGGCTTCACGTTTTTTCACTTATAACAGTGCAAGCAGAGGAAACGTAGTGCTAAGAACTCCATTCCTTTTTCTGACTAATTTTTAAAACATAGCGTGTTGATGGAAACTCAACGCCGCGCTTTGTTTTCTTACTGGACCAGGAAAATGAAAATAGATGTAAAATAATTCAGATTCTAGTCAAACACTGTTACACTGTTCCAAGGTAGCCTCAATTTTCTTTCAATATAAGCATATATTTAGTAAGCATCAATCTTACTGGCACTCGCGAATAACTCGTAAGCCACACCCACGTGTCTCCTCCAGGTGCTGGTCCCTTAGCTCCGGTGCGTTTCATCTCAATTGCATCTTTTTCTTCAAGCTCTGTCCTCATTTTAGGATTAAAAAATTCAACATGAGGTGCTACTGTATTATCTTCTTGAACCGGTGATTGATTCTATTAAAATGATATATTATGGGTAGGGTATATAGGTATGATATTATTTTTTGTTAATTTTATAGTTGTTTTTCATTATATAGCACAAATTAAATATAAAAGATAAATAAAATTATATTAAATCAAAATTCAAGATTATTAGAGAAATTAATGATCAAGAGTTACAGTTCATAATATATTTTAAAAGTCTGATATTTTTTTCTTGTTTGTATGTATTTATTTGGTAAGTTTCGTAAAATTAGCAATGTTGTACTTACAACCATGGCATCTCTTTTTAACCTAACAGAATGTATTTCTTTTAGCGATGAAACATAAGCGTCTATCCTCTTATCGACTTCCACATTCAGAAATTCATTTAATTTAATAAAATCAGTCTCTATTCTACGATTATCTTCATTTAAACTGTTATATATGTAACTATTTATATGTAAAATTAATGAAAATACACCACAAGCACACGCGAAAACAGAAATTTTTCTGCAGCATATCGTTTTTGGATGTACCAATGTTTTTTGAACATCATCTCTTTTATTTTCGAACGTCATTGTTTACTCATTTCTAATTAATAATTTACACAAATACATTTCACTATAACCATTAATAAATCCTCTTCTAATAGTAAATCGTAGCGTCTGTCGGTTAAACGTATCTGAGTTATCTGAATGTGATCCGGGCAAATGTGGTCCTTCCTGTGCGATAGGAGTGGAGTAGTTGCACAATGACCCGCTACGATAACCAATTGAGACTGTTATTAGCCGTCAGACGCTCGACAATTTGATGTTTAATTTTGTTTAGCTTTGCGCTGTATCTCGCACATAGAAAGCTAGGCAGAGGGAACCTGGGAACCTATTATTAAGAGACTCCGTTTCCATTGAGATATTTCTATTCCACACTTTCCTCTGTATGCTGCAGTATACAGGGAGAGAGTGGCGGAACTTATGGTCGCACTTTGCCTCGACACCGAAGCAAAGAAATTAAAATATTAAATATTTTATTTCCTCGAGTAGAATTCGAAGCCACAACCTGTCATGATTTCCTGCGCCACCACTGTCCTCTTTGATGTTTACTATTGATTTACTCTGGCTAGATAGTAAGACTTGCTCTAAAATCCATGATAATTTGGAGTCCCTAAAACAACTCATTCGATAGGCAGCGAAGAATTTTCCTAAAGAAAAAATGCGTGCTTATATTGATAACTAGCCCCAACGTTTAAAGAACTGAAGACAATCACCATACACAATGAAAAAAAATCATAATAAAAATTAAAAAAAATGTATTGGATAAAATTGAACAAAACTATAAACAACATTGTCAGTTAAAACTTAAATAAAATATCTAGAGTACGATCTATGATTAGAATAATAGTAGGGCTTCTGGTTGTTAATGTAATTGCCAGAAGACTGCAATTTAGTCGGTAGGAATAAAACGTATGAGTGGATTGTAGGATAAGTTTTTGCCTATTTCATTATGCCTTTTCTGAAATAGTCCATCTTCTTGTAAATAACGGCTGCAGCTTCGATTCCCACTTATGTGAGTGAACTATTATCATTTCATCGTTCCGATAACAAGATCAATTCGGCGTTGATTTCTGCCACCACAACCACAATTTTTTTCAAAATTGGGTGGAAAATGTGAAACGAAATGTCTTAAAATTAAGTATCTTTGCCTACCTTGCTATGTGAGACAGCAAGAATCTATATTTTTTTAAATAGTCCTGAAGAAAGTGCTGTATTTTAATAAATTATTTTTTTTCTGCCTACCCTGCTGTGTGCGGGATAAAGCGTGAAGTTGATTTATTCATTTTTTTTTATCTATTAAAAAATCATAAAGACGCTTTCAAATAATCTTCTTGTATAATATTATTGTACATCTTATGTTGTAGATCTGCACTCTTAGCGTATTATATGTTTAGTAGACTAACTGAATTGTCACTCATAGAATATTTATATTTATCACTGGCACGCCCAGACACTGGTTCGCCCAAAATGTATTAAAAATAACAGTATTATTGGGACGTGACAACAGTGTGATATCTCATTGTGGCATTCTTGGTATATTGATTTATTTACTGTCTCAAGTCTTGTAAATTATGTATTTAACAAATTAATTAATTAAATCAAATTTATTTTGTAAATATTTATGTAAAAATCTGTTTTAAGTGAACTCTCTATTTCTGTGTAACAGTGTGTGATGTCAGTTTGTTGCAAATTTTATTTAATTACATATATATAATATCTATTACACAAAAAAAAAAACATCTTCACGTTGTATCCGTCACACAGCAGGGTAGGCAGAGGGACCCGAGAGTAAAGATATTCCGTTCCCCATTTTCCGCTGAATTCTGGAGTAATGGATTGCGTATTGAGTAGCGGAACTCGCCGCGCTTTGCCTCGACACCAGAGCGAAGAAATGAAAATACAAATTTAAAAAAATGTTTCATGTCCTCGAATGGGGATCGAACACACTCTTGTGCCCCTGCGCCACGATTGTCCTTAATTATTATGTAATATAATTTTTCGAATTCAAAAACTTTTTACAAAAGTGATCTCATTTAGATATTCGGCCAGTGTTCGGCGGAAAGTGGGAGCGAAAGTGTCTTAATTGGAACGAAGTGTTACACTAGATTCCCAGGTTTCCTCTGCTACATTACTATGTGCGGAATACAGTGTGAATTTTACGGCGTTAGAGGATGGTCAGCGAAAAACTCCCACAAATTTTCTAAATTTTTTTTTTTTGAAAATGAAAATGTTCTATACAGAATATTTTCTGTACAATGAAATATAAAGATTTAATTTGAAATACAGACTAACCTATTTAAATTGAGTCAAAACATTCTTTGAGCAAAGTACCATTAGTACTCCAGTTGAATAATTAAGCAGCTTAGTGAGGATATATATCATTAATCTTTAAATATATATAAGTACATGCATAGATATAGGTTTTTCAAAATTTGATTAAGCAGAATTTGTCATTCAGCTAAAATTGGAGAACGGAATGTCTTAACACTAGTTTCTTCAGCCTACTCCTCTATATGCGGGATACAGCGTGAAGCTGAGAATTTGTCAAAATTAGCCAAAATTATCTATAACAAGAACGACATAGGCATTTTTGGGTTCGCTCATCCTCCCTTCCCACAAGAAAATAGGTCGTAAGGTAAATAATAAAAAAGTCATCCATTATTTAAAACGTCATGAATATTCCCATAAACTTAATATTTAAGGAATACATGGGTAGCAAGTAACAATATTTTTTCCATATGCACTGCGCATGCCCAGAAATGTATGTCAGGGCCGTGGCTTGACACAAAATACGCAAGGTCACTCATGTTTAGCAACTCACTCACTCCATCCCCTGGAACTGAGGAGGAAGTCCACAGTACAAGACCACCAGCTTCATTATGAATTTTGCACCTCGAGCCTTACCAGGTAAGTTAAAATACTTTTTATTCAAACATATATATTTGTTTTATATAACTCTTTTGACTGAATAGGTTATAGCTTAATTGGTTTTGATAAAGACATAAATACTTGATTGCATTTCAAACTGGAAGGTTGTATATATTTATTAATAGTGATCTTGTAATTTGATTATAATTGTTGTATTTAGTGAATGTTATTCTTTTTCTAAATTTATATTTTCATTTCTTCGCTCTTGTGTAGAGGCAAAGCGCGGCGTTGATGTCCGCCACTCTACTCGCAGTGCCTCCAGAATTCGGCGGAAAATAGGGAAACGGAGAATTTTAACACTAAGTTCCTTCTGCGTACCCTGTTTTTTGTGGGATACAGCTCTTTCTATACTCTCATTGATTATATTTTTAATTATTAGAATCGGTTCTTTTCACTTAATGTTATTTACATACGGAAAAAAAATATTATTGACAATTTGCTTTTTCATTATTATCAATACACTTATCTAATTAATATTAAACATTTTCCAGCTCGTAGTGTCCAGTCACTAGAAGAATACAATACCCCGCGTGCCCCTTTACGTCGGCAAGTGTCTTTAGATGAAGAGCGTCGTGATGACTGCCAGGGGCACTGGAGAGGTCCGTATCTTGAGGGTGAGGAGGAGGAGAAGGGGGTTCGGCTGTTCAGGGCAATGCTGTTACAGCACTTGAGGTTGGAAGAACTCAGGCCACCACCATGTATGATGGTACCTGCTAATCCTGATTCAAGGCAGGTTTAATTCTTATTATTAAATAAAATGTTAGTTATACGTTTATAGGCATGTTAGAGTTATATGTAGTTCTGATAGAGTTATAAGTATGTTATAGTTATAATATTAAATTATTTGTTTAGGATCTACTTTCTACGACATTTTTTTTGTTTTATTTTTGTTAATGTATTAATTTCTAAATACATCAGTTATTCATGTTTACGTGACACTAAAGTAGTTTAATATGTATTGGATTTTAATAAATAAGTAATATTTTTTTTTATTTTTGAATATAACTCTTTGATAGTATCATTATTTGGAATTTAATACTTGCTTTCCTATAATATGAAATTCGATATATGTATTTTTTATGATATATTATGTCTAAGGTGTTTACTCAATTCATCATTTATGTTTACTAACACAAATAATATAGGCAACATTTTTATAATAATTGTAGGGGTTGGTGGATGTACTGGAGGGACTGGAGGGCACTAGAGAGGGCGGCTCTGAGGTTTCGAGACACAAAAGCTAGAGCTCGCTTAGCAGCCAGAGCGGAGCATATACCATTGTTGAGTTTAGACGAAGTCGAATTTGAAGATATTATGCAGGAGCTTTGTCAGGTAGGCTTGTATCGATAGTGTAGCGGTAAAGTGCTAGATTGTAAACGCGACTGTAGCGGGTTCGATTCCCACTGAGGGGAATGATTCATATTCTCGGTCTGGTAAAAAGACGAAGCGCAGCGTTAAGTTCTGCTATCACGCAGTGCCTTAAAAGATAGAGTGTGCGTCAGTAACGCAGTGTCTTAACATTAGGTTCCGTATCTATATGTAGGATATACTGTGAAGCTTCGTCATATTTGTTTGCATTTTACATTATCGTCATATTTGGAAAATATTTTGTAAAAAAAATTGTTTATCTAAATTTTGTGATAGATATTGTGATATAAATCAACATTAAATTATAATAAATTCAATCATTATTTTTAATCTTTTAATTTAATTCTAATAATAAATAAATATAAATAAGTTATAATAAATTTAATCAATTTAATTCTAAATGATTTTTAGTACAAATATATCATATTTCATATAATAAACAAATTTGAATTTCCAGGCATGTGTACACATTGAACAAAGAGCTTTAGTGGTGCTAGCGTTCCTGTGTGAGGTTGTCGGGCGGGCGGTGCGTGTCGGCGGCTGGTGCAGGGCGGCGGAGTGGGCGGCCAGGCACGTAGCCCAGTGTGCGACGCCGTGGGCGATTAGACATGGTGGATGGGTAAGTTACCTTATGATGAGTTAGTTAACCTTTTACTAGATAACTAGTGGGCTAAACGGCTCGCCCGCTTACTTTTATTTCTATATTATAGTCAAATTATACAGTTTTTTTTTACATGAATTGGAGCCTATGTGTCATTTTGATGTATAAGCCTTAAGCCTGTAAAGTTTCATCTAAATTCGTTTAACAATTTTTGCGTGAAAGTGGAATAAACATTAATACTCACAAACTTTCACATTTATTATATTAGTAGTGTTAGTAGGAAGTATGAAGGTTTAGGAAGGTTGTATATTTTTATTGAAATAGCATATAATTCAAATTATTCTAATTATTTTGTTACCATAGTTATTTTCGAACTATACAAAGAAAATTTCTGCACGTTAAACAAGCAATAAGAGAATTTGTTAAATTCTAATCAAATGTCTGATTCTTCTCTCTGACTTTTTCTATAGATGGTACCCTTAGGTAGGTTTTTCATTTCATATAAATAATAATTATTATTCATTTGGATAGGTTATATAAACATCTCCTATCAGATAATAATAAAGATATCGTGCACTGGCATATCGTCTGAATATGAAATATTAAATAATTTCATTTCATCATTTTCTTGCTCTCGTACGCACACACAGCGTTAAATTACTCCTTTCCACACCCAATATCTTGAAATGGGCGGAAAGTGATGAACAGATTGTTTTAACTCTTAGTTTCCCCTGCCTACCTTGTTATAGAGTAGTTCGGGGCAAGTGTGCGCGCTTTACTATTGGATCACCGTGTAATATAAATTTCAATTATATACGAAATAAGCATTTATTATTCTATAAATCAAAATAAAGAGAATCTCTTAGTTTTTTTGGTTAATAAATCAATGAAAAACGGAATGCGTATTAATCCTGTACTGCGTGGGGTTGATTCACCTCAAAGGTATGTGCACTAAGTGTGCTAACGAGCTAACGAACACGTAACTTTTTAAAATATGATACAGATATAAATAAGGAAATTAATATTTATCTAATAATATTTTAGAGTGCCGTAGTAGACCGTGCGGGTGGAACACGGAGAGAAGAAACACTACTAGCTGGCGCAGCGATAGCAGCCCTGCTAGCCTTCTTACTGTTCTGTCGCACCCGACTTCGTGATGCCTTGTTGTAAACTCCTAGAATCTTGTAAAATATTAAAATGTTATAAGATTAAGAAATAACAATAATTATATTATTATTATTTTGTTTAATAATAATTAATTTATTAATTATTAAATTAAACAATAATAATATCATATTTTTTGATAGTTTAATTATATTATTTTTAACTTCTATATCAGATTTAGCGCGTAGCATACATATGCTACTTTAAAGAAAACCATCTATTAATTTTTAATTGCCCTTTTAATATTACAATGTACTTTTAATATTTGCATCTTTCTTGTTTGTAAACTTCGTCAAAAAGAATTTAAATTTTAGTATTTTTAATTGTTATTTTAAAAATATGCAATAAATTCAATTTTTAATTAAGTTTAAAAGATAACTACTTATAAATAGAGTATTACATAATTAATAAAGTAAAATGATAGGTCAATAGATTTTTTAACTGCGTAAATGTTAGAAGATTTCATAGTATATTGGATTGCAAATGCTAGTTTGAAATGCCTCTGTATAATTTTTTTTAGAGAAGTTGGTAAAATTTTTTACATAGCCGAATTCGAACCCGCGTTTCTAGAAAACTATTTGTTACTTTTGAAAAATATCGTCAGTTCCCAATGAGAGGGGCTTCAAATAACGCTATGTTAAAATTTTTAAACGTTTCCTAAAAAAAAAATATTTCTTTCATAAGTACTTTAGAAATAATTTGTTATAAAACAGGAAACCTCCATATATCCGTTCCAACTGATTGAACAAACATAAATAATATTAATAGTTTTACGTAACATGTATCATTCATTGCATATATCTAAATATTTTTTAAATCCTATGTTTTAAATATTATCTGTGGTATTTTTGGGATGTGCCTATCCTATTGCTATAGGAACCGCGGTTAAACTAGGGTTGCTACATCAAAATTTTGCCATGGTCGTATATAGGGATGTTTTTCTGGAGGCTTGGATCTCAGCTTTGAAAAGATCGGATCGTGTAAAGGTTTTTTTAATTTTTTTCAGTTAAATTTTTTATTAGTAAAATTTGGGGTGGGCACCAGGATATTCTGGGGTGGGCACGGATTACCCGGCCTCCCCTATTCCTACGCTCATTTTATTAGCCCATACTTTCTCTTAATGGGTAGATAGTACTCCACTTTTGAATATTAGTACATTATGCTATGAAATTCATTCTTATTAGGCAATATCTTTTTGCTGTAAAACAGTAATTATTATAAATATCGTTTAATTTTGATATTTTATATAACTAAAAACTTTCTTAATATTATATTTTTCCTCTATCTAACCTGCTATACCGCGTGAAGCTGAAAAAACATACACGAGACATAGATCAGTTTACTAACATGTTATCACAGAAAAGACAAGGAACTGCTTAGGATTTCATGGGAGTCTTTCGACTAAGACCCTTTGGAATGCGTATTAACCTTCATTGTCTTACTAATGTTGCCTATAAAGCACGTTCTAGAAATGAAGTGATGATAGTTTTAGGCAGAGACTGTAAAAGATTAGATGGAAATTTCTACAATTACGTAAAATTAACGTAAAATTTTGTTCAAGTGCTATTTTTCAGTAACTTTTTAACATTAATGTATCTTGTTTTAGTTTAGAGTCGGTGATTGTGGTATTTTTAGGTGTATATTTCAATTTGGGGCCAGTCGTGGGGTAGGGGCACAAATATTTGACTGTAAACGTGACAATGGTTGTGGGTTCGATCCTCTCTCGAGGAAATGAAATATTTATTTAAATTTCTATTTTCATTTCCTCGCTCTGGTATCTAGGCAAATCACAGCGTTGTGTTCCGCCACCCATCACGCAGCACCTACAGAATGTCTTAATATTAGGTTCTCTCTGCCTACTCTACTATGTGCGGGATACAGCGTGAAGCAGATTTTCTTTATAATTCAATTTATCATTATTTTCTTAGTTAAAAATTTAGTGGACCAAAAAGTGAAATTAAAATCAAAAATATGTACTGTGAAATTATTTTAGTAATTGTATGTAAAATTTGTCAAGTGAAAAAAATGCAATCACATTTAACGTTTCATGAACACTGAATTCCTCGCAAGAAAGCAGCGTGAACTTTATTCAATAAACACCTTTGTGATAATTTATTGTCTTATAAGACATAAAGAAATAGATTACCTTTAAAAAATATTTTCTTTATGGCAAAATGAATAGAATAGTTTTTATAACATGTTATATATTCGTTTGTAAAATTGAAATATTGACTTCTATAAATTAGAATATAGGAAATATTGTTTTCTATAATCAATAGATTGCGCCAGTCAGGCGCAGTATTGACGCAGGGGCACAAAGTGTGACTGTAAAAACTATTGGTTGTGGGTTCGATCCCCACTCGAGGAGATGAAATATTTACTTAAATTTATATTTTGATTTCTTCACTCTGGTGTAGAGGACAAGCGGCGTTCAGTTCTGCCACTCAACACGCAATGCCTCGGGAATTCGGCAGAAAATGGGGAACTTAACACTAGGTTCCCTCTGCCTACCCTGCAGTGTGCGGAATACAGCGTGAAACTAATTTAATTTAATTTTAATTTTCCAATACACAAATTCGTTGTGTTGTATATAAATATATAGTTCTATCGTCTATCGCATACATGTTGGTTACTGTAGTAAAAATGAAAGTAGGGACCTGAATCGTAATACAGTGAGTGGATTAGGATCGTAAATACAAGTATTAATGTTTTTGAGTTGAGATTTGAGATTGGATAAGATTTTTTTTTGGTTCGATACATTATTGTATCAAATATATATATTTTTAAATACAACACATTTTCTTTTCTAAAATAATTAAATTTTATTTTATTGGAGTAACATATATTTTTTTATATATGTTACTCCAATAAAATTTGAATTATTAGATTTTTTACATAAAAATTATATTATTTATAGCCGCTCCGGATTTTCCACTTCCATTTAAAGTGTGATTTGTAAAAAGAAAATACTAATATCTATATATAAAATGTCCGGTTATTTGTCATAATAAGTTCGTCTTAATTTAGATCCGTTAATAATTAATTGAGGCCGGTCGTGGCGCAGTGGCACGAGGTGTGACTGCAAAACTGACTGGTTGTGGGTTCGATCCCCACTCGAGGAGATGAAATATTTACTTAAATTTATATTTCCATTTCTTCGCTCTGGTGTCGAGGTTAAGCGCGGCGTTGAGTTCTGCCACTCAACACGCAATGCCTCCAGAATTCGGCAGAAGGTGGGGAACGGAGTGTCTTAACACTAGGTTCCCTCTGCCTACCCTACTGTGTGCGGGATACAGCGTGAAGCTAATTTTTAATTTCTTTTTTTAATTTAGATCCTCTCTGTATATGTGTATGTATCGATCGACGAACATATCGATATAAAATCAGATGAATCGTATTCCTTTATATCGATCCGATCGACAAAATTATCGGGACTTCGAACCTCTCATTGCTTCCCTTTTTCCCATTAACACTGACCTTAACTATCTCCTCCATCCCTGGATTTTTTTCTTCCATAGACACTATACTACTTTGTTCCTCTACGTCTATAATATAATAATTCATGCTTCATATAATATATTTATATATTATAAGGCAAAGCCAAGTACCGTTTAAGCCTAATATATTCGTCAAAATGAAATTTATAGAATATTTATAATAATATTTTGTATAATTTTTAAGATCTTTTCTTAATGTATATTTTAAAAAAATGTTTAGGAACAATATATTTTTAATTTAAAAAATATTTTTAAAATATTTTTAATTGCCTCAGTAAAACATTTCCGTTCCCCATTGACCTTTAATAGAAAGATTACTATTTCTGTTTAATCTTCAAATTTGCTGTTTATTGGTTAAATTAAAAATAAATAAATAATATATTGTTAAGTTATTTTATGTATTCATTAAATAAATATTTTCATTGTATATATTTTCTTTTATTAATATCCTTGCTAATGGGCGTAGGAATAGGGAGGGCCAAGCGGTTCGCGCCCATCCCAGCATAGTCCTGTGCCCAGCCCAGAAATTTTACTAACAAAAAAATGCCTTGACAACTTATAAAAATAACGTTAACACATACTTGTTGTAGTTATAAGAAATCTTGGTACTATTAATAAGTATATCATCTTTACTCAGTCAATATTTAGTAATCATTTAGTACTCAATGATTAATATTTATAAAGCAAAACTATTTTTAGGGTTCTGTACTTAACACAAAAAAGAAACGAAACACTTATAGAATCACCTTGTTGTCCGTCTGTCCGTCTATTAACAACATTTATCTTGAGATTGCGTGGATATATCAATCTGAAGTTAATATCAAATATTTTGGTCTTGATTTGATTTTTTCTGTACTTCAAGGGACCGTCCATTGAAGAAGGAAAAAATCAAGTTTCCATGTCAACGCAATCAAAATACCGAGCATTTATGCATAGTTTTTGCTGCATTTTGTACGAAACTCACCGCATTTTCAAAGCTTATGGGTACTTCCCGTGAACCTTCGTGAACAGTTAAGAAATAGAAAAAAATAAACATTTCTCAAAATTTAATGAAAAAAATAATTACAAGCCTATAATTGTGTGAATACAATATTGAGGTCTGCAACTTAAAACGATGCTTCAAAAAAATGGCGGAAAGTGGGGAACTGAATGTCTTCAGGTTCCCTCTGTTTACACTGCTATACAGCGTGAAGGTAGAAACCATATACATATAATTACAAGGGGTTAATCCATGGTTTCTAGACGATTCTTTCATATCTTTCATTTATCTATGAGATATATCACATATGCTGAATATATTTTATCTTATTATGTTGTGTAATTATTACTTTTTTGTTTTACTTTTAAATTTAATAGTTATTTTAAAATTTGCCTTGGATTGTGAAGACTTCCTCTAGGTTGCTACTCTAAGGCAGAGAGTGTTGAAGCTGTGCACAGTGTCTGTATTAGCCCTGGACTCGCTCCGCGGACTCTTTGCTGCGATAATAGATTTACAGAAGGAGACAACTGCAGATCAGTTACTTGATTTTAAGAAGAATTTGAACGCACAACTACGATACATTATTTTGTAGTACAACACACTCATCTCTGGAGTACCAACTCCCAAGGCTTGTTAATAAAAGATTTTTTTCAGAGTAAGTTCCTTAACACCAAATTTAGCATAAGGTTCCTTTGCTTTCTAAGCTTGTTTCTTTATATAACTGTAATAAAAATCTACATATACATCCCTTAAGTAAGTATCGCTGTAAAAAGACAGTATATGACTGGTTGTCTATTATGGTGAAACCGAAAGCTTACTCCATACAGTTACGTGAACGACGTACAAAACCCTCACTCAGTGAAACAAACAACACGCCCATCAGCTTCGTATAATATAATAATTACTTATTCAAATTAATATTAATCTATAAAGGATTGTGAAGGTGATTTTAATGTTCATGATGTTGAATGACATGAGGGAAGAGCCTGACAGCCTGACATACAGGAAATCCTAGTTCAGGTATCAGTCTCTAATCCCTCTAAGCAAATTGTCGCCGTGCTATAAATGTGTATGAAGAATAAAATACACATTTTTGTTATCTGTACTAAAGATTTTGCTAAATAAATAATAATAATAAGTATTATTATTATAAATAAAACATAAATAAATCAGCTTCACGCTGTATCCCGCACACAACAGGGTAGGCAGAGGGAAACTTGTGTCATAAGACACTTCGTTTCCCACTTTTTGCCGAATACTGGAGGCATTGCGTGCTTTGTAGCAGAAATCAACGCCGCGCTTTTCCCTCGACACCAGAGTGAAGAAATGGAAATATAAATTTAAGTAAATATTTAATCTCCTCGAGTGGGGATCAAATCCACAACCAGTCGGTTTTACAGTCACACTTTGTACCACTGAGCCACGACTGGCGTCATTATTATTATAGGTCTCCATAATCAAATAGAATTCAATATTTCAGAATCACCCGACTCAAATAAATACACATAATAACTCACTATTTTAATATTTTTATTGTAATTTTTCATAATACGGTCGACACGCCGATGCTCTTTACATACGTCAAATATTTGAACACTAATATACAAAACAAATATCTGTAAATATTCAAATGCGATATACTAAAAACTATTATCAATATTTAACAATCAATAATCTTTGATAAGAACAACGGTGTTAAAATTACAAAACTCTTTAAACATAACGAAATGCAAAAGAACACTACTGTTGTACTCCGTTTTCGTTTTCACTAGTATCTACATAGAAATTATGTATATTGCTTGTGATCGTAAATTCTTGTTGTATCGATAAATTCTTCTTTCTAAGAAAAGACAGGAATTTTTACATTAAAACTTAAAATTGAGTAAAAGCTACCAAATTATTATAAGTGGATCACAAATTGTGCAAGATATTAAAATTAGTTATTTCAAGTCCGAAGAAATCACAGTGAAATGATTCAAAGACTACAATATTATAATACTGTAAGACAAGACCGAAATACAACATACATAAGTAAAACCATCCAGAGCCGCTCCCATTGCATCGTTACATGTTGAAAATCTCTAAAACTTAGCTACATTGTTAAAATTAATAACATTTTTTTACGTTTCCTTAATTAATAATATCACTATTAACAATCTACGCTGTCGTCTCGATTTCGGAAATTTCATTCTCATTGGTAATAAGTTCAGCTGATCAAAGATCTTCTTCGTTATTTTTAACTAAAAGGCTCATTGCTGCCATTTTTATTAGATATCAAAATTTTAAATTAATTTTAAATTGACAACCATGTTTCTGTGTCACAAATAATAATTAAAATAAAATGTTTAATATTTTTTATGACACCACCAAAATGTACTATATTTTTTTTAAATAAATTAACGTCTTTCAAAGAAAATATCTGAAGTTATTTTTTGCGGAATGTATCATAACTACTTAAGTATAATATTACAAAGTCTTTGTAACTTTATCAAACTCTATTTGTTAAATTCCATCAATATCTTGTGGAACCTGCCGTCCATATTTACGAAATCGAGATGTCACAGCTACGAAAAAAACGTCATTGACTAAATTCATTATACCCTCTCGTGCAAATAACACTTAAAGCTGACTATCTATAGCATACAAGAATTACATTGAAACCTTAACACTGGAACTAGGAATATGGTGTTCATCAAACGCACTCACCCGAGAAGGCATAATGCAATATTTTTGGATTTATTAATTTAAATTTATTTATTTTTATATAAAAAACCATTCTAGTAACAATTCTACCTGGATATCATACTCAAGTTAATTAACGTTTTTAAATATTTAATGTAGCTTTAAGCCTAATCTTAATCTACAGAGAAGTAATAAAGTATTTCATTTCATAAAATGTATCAATACGAGATTATCTGTCGAAATCGAAGGCTAGTTAATATAAATTTGAAATAGAATGTGTCTAGCTCGATGTGCTATTTGGTACTGAACAAATGCAATTGATGCGACTACGAGTAAGTATGAACAACGCGGTACGCCGTGATATGATGTTTGTATGTATGTTTGTATATAGATTAGTTAAATTATTTAAACCTAATCGCAAGGTCTAGAAACAATGGAAGGATGATTATTTTACATTTTCTACTTAATAATAATAATATAGTTATAAGAGATAGATAGAAGACGCTAGTGTATAATTATGAGTAACATAGCGTTAGAATAGAAGTGGCGTTTAAACAAGATACTGTTCGTACATCTGCAACGAGAGTATCACACGCATTTATAATAAAAAATAACATAAAATATAGAAAGTAATTACAAATTTGTGAGGTAAAAATATTATTAAAGTAAAATTTTACATTCACGGAATCAAGAATTACATTCAACATTCTTATTAAAATTTGTCAGCTATAATAAAAGGTTATTTTGAGACACTCTCGACACAAATATTCGATATCTAACGTACCCCCATGGTTTTTGGTGCTTTCCAGTACAATATAATTAGATATAAGTATAATACTGCTTTCTACTTCTAAATTGATGTTAAATATCACCGACCTTTAAGAAATTTTAATTTGAGAGCAAAATTCGTTTGTAACTTACATTAATTGTATAGAATGGCCACGTGGTTGTACAGTTTCATATATTTACTCATTAAGTGGTTAAGTGGAGATTATTTGAGAGTAGAGCAGAGAAGAGAAGAAGAAATTGAAACAGTTAGACAATTGGCAACATGTGAAACTGTCCAATCAACATTGGCACTACTAAGCGAGCTACAGAAATTCAAATCCAATCTTAATATATACAAAATGCGTGGAATAGAAGAGAAACATTTCAATCTTCATATAGATACTTCATAAGCATACCCTTATCACAGAATATGACACATTCGATTGTTTGATACCTACCGATATGTTATTCGTCCAAAACTAAGTCCAACATTTTAATTTGGTTGATATTCATTTCTTGTTATTTGCCTCAAATATTCTCTTTTGCGCTTAGTTGATTTTGACTTCTTCAAAGCAAATGTCTTCATATGAAGAATATTTGTGCGTGTAAAATGTTTTCTAGCATTCTGATAAATACGCCAATTGAGCGATATACAATGGTCAGAACTGTTAAAGCTTAATAATAATATTATCTATCTATTCTAGTCTATTTATTGCTATGTCAAATAGGCGGGTTATTAATATACTTCGTGGGATCTTAACAAATGTTTTTACAAAATTATTAATAAAATTCATTCGTTTAATCAAAACAATCAAATCTAATTAAATAACAGCGAAAGGAAACTACGGACGGTTTTTAAAAGATGTTCAAGCATTGTGTGCAGCCAAAGAAGACCGTTCCCGAATATTAAACCGTGTAGAATTAAAGCAGCTGAGAAATTTAAAATAGAAATACTTCTCAATGAACGTATAGAGCTGAGAAATTTAAGTAACACCAAAGATAAAGTACGTAGTATTGCGTTAAGAGAAAATAGAGGAAGTGTAAAAAATTCTCTATATAGGTATATTTGAGCGGGACTCATGCGTCTCGTCAACTATAGCACTACATATTAGCTATTAGATGAAAATATTTAATGAACCCGTTATAATAGTAACAGTATGTCGAATAGAAGCTAGCTAAAAATGTCTGAGCTTTACAACTCTTAGGCACATTTTATGGAGTACAAGTGTTTCTTCAAACACATGGTCACATTTGCCCCGCTCCTCTACGTGTATATACAGGTCAAATTTTTGTGCAGCGACAACATCGGCCATCATTTTGTATAATTTACTTTAACATCGATATATGACAAAATATAATATAGACGATACATTGACTAATGTACAGAACACTGTTGCGAGGACTCAATGCACGTTGTTTGAGTTCTGGAAGGCAAATCATGATAATCACTCGCTTTTGCTTAATTTAATTTCGATAATGTGACTTTATGATTTAGTTTCTTTATTATTTCTCATTTAACATTTTTTATCTTCACTAACATTACTATTAGCGCTAGTATTGGATTCGGTTTTAGTTCAAAAACTAAGACTCAATCAATATGTTGAGACTTAATTTTTTATATAACAATCGCTCAACTGTCTTTTAACTCTAATACCGTTTATATAACTTAATTTTCATTTTATTCAACTTCATCGGAGTAGTTTTTAGTAAATTGTTCATTGTGAATATCCAATTTGTGTAAAAAATCGTATAAAACATTACACATATTCTACGTCCTCGTGGATATGGACGAATTACTATTCGACCTAACACACAACAAAATCAACATCTACAAAGTTATTACAGTCAAAATATGTACAAAACAATGAAAAATCAATTGAACCGGCACTATTATCAAAATATTCATTTAGCTAAATCTAAACGTTACTGTAAAAGCTTAATAAACAACTAACATTTATATATAAATATCTACATTCTATATGACTACTTATTTTTTTTCTATAAAACGTCTTTAATATCGACAAGTTTGTGTACAAATAACTATTATTGTATTGCATTTATTGTTTATACAATTATTTTTTGTGCTTGAACAACTGATTTGTTTGAGCTTCAATAAACATTTCAAATATTTTTAACTGTGCTGACTTCTTCTGTAGTAATATTGAGTAAAGCTTAACACTCGATACTCTGTGAGTCACTTTATTTGAATGAATAATCTCCAGTATTAAGTACATTGGTATTGCAAATAATACATGCATTTTCCTATTCCTTAAAGGTTACCAATTTTAAAAATTTTATAATATTATACAAAACAAAAATTATATCATATTTTCATATTAGTTGTTGAGTAGAATACGAAAATGCTCCCAAGACGTACATTATATTACGTATGAAGTGTGCAAATTTAAAATTAAATTGAAACCTGATTGTTTATGAATACACTTTGAACTTTGAACATATTACTCGCTAGGACAATGTAGATAGCCGTATTCGAGTCCAAGGCTGACGGCGACGAAGACGAAGTATAACAAAAACATGGTGAAGCCTAAGCCTCTGTTCATCTTCCACCTGAAGCAGGCAATACTGATGATAACGAACACGAGCATTGCAAATAGTAGCACGATGCTGCACACCATGCCCTTGGAGTTCACTTGAACTGGTTCCCCATTGATTAAACCATAGAGAAGCCATGGAAGAGGTAGCCTGAAATTGAAATATAGTAATTTAAAATATTTTGCTTTATAAAGATACAAAATTTAGGAGATTAAGTCTGATCAGCAAGGTAAATACATAGATATCATAAATAATTCACGCTTTTTCCCGACTGCTAAGGAAGGGTTATGTTTTTCGCGCGTATCTTGTATGTATGTAATATTCTTTATTACCTCGTATCTCCAGAACCGTTGAACGGATTTACATATTTGAGGTATCGTTAGATTCGTATTAGCAGCCCAAGTGTTCTTAGATAGGTGATGTTAATAAAAAATAATCATGGCGGCTGTGGTACGCCATTGGACTTAGTGAAAAAAAATAATTTCGTGTCGAATACTACAATATGGGTATCAAATTCAAGAGCTCAATTTCAGAATTTCAAAAAGGTATATTATGATTATCATTATCATAATAAATTCTAACAAAAAAATGAAAAATAAAAAAATATTTGTAAAAACAAAAACCCCGACTGCATCAAATTAAAAAGAAAATAAACAAGCCCAATAGTTTATTAGGATTAACAGTCGGGACCTATAAGTAATTCTTCAATCAATAAAATCTTTACCAGGAATCCCGCATAATTTAAACAGGTCCCGACTGCTAATCCTAATAAACTATTGGGCTTGTTTATTTTCTTTTTAATTTGATGCAGTCGGGGTTTTTGTTTTTACAAATATTTTTTTATTTATTTATTTTATTTGTGTATTTCAATGACTAATATTCAGGGTGATTTTGATAATATTTTGTTTTCTGTAGGTACTTCAGCACGGACCATATACCTGGCCAGTCATAGTGCAGAGGCAGAAACATGTAACTGTAGACGTAGCAGGTTGTGAGTTCGATTCCCACCCAAACAAAAGACGCTACGTCTTCAGAATTCGTCGGAAAGTGGAGAACGAATGTGTTATGTGCAGAATACAGCGTAGCGCAAATAAATGATTAACTTAACTCGATTTGAATCTTTTGTTGATGAAATAAATGAAATTGTAACAATAATAAGCTGCAATTGTAGCAAAGCTATCAACTGGTCGAATATAACTTTAAAGTAACCTTTATTTTAAATAATAATATTCAGCATTTTATCTTTGAACCTTGACTTTTCAGTTATACTTTCATTAATTATTTTTGTTGAATATGAAGTACATGGACTGGATTTACCTCACTTCAGCCAACCGACCGACAGTTAAATCTTATGTATACAGGATAGTAGAAGGTAAATTAAATTGCACAATGCGAAATAACTATTCATTAAATTTCACTTGTGGCCCAAATAATATAAATATTTTTACTCAGGTTTTCTTGGACATATAGAGTCTAGTTCTAGAGTTTAAATTTTAAAGTTTTTATCGGATCTGAAAGTTCTTAAAGGGATGGATGTTGACAAAATTAATATATGGGTCAATGAGACCTACTTAACTCTCATTTAAATTAACCACACACAATTGTTAAGGACTAATAGGTACATTCGAATAAACACAGGGTTTTTCCCTCTATAGCTGATAAGAAACATGTTCAAATAAAGATTATATCGTTTTCTTTTTGTAAGGAAGGAAATCACGCGAGGCATCCTGGAGCTGGCATTTTGTTTGACCCAACATTTGGGCCAAGGTTCAAGATAATATCACAATGCAAATTTTCACGCCAGTTACGGATCATTTACGAGTGACTTGGTTATAGGGCATTGTTGTAAAGTTCGAAATAGGGTCAGCTATAGAAAATACGGTTTGCTAATTAAATTTATTATTAGATTTAATGATTTCTTGGAGGTAATTGTAAACTGTTGATAGTTTTAGAGGCAGTAGCAGTTCAAAAGATATAAGAAGAAAAATACGTTTTTTAAGAAAGAGTTTTTGTGCGAAAGTGGTTGGGCAATTTTAAGAAGTTGAACTTTTAAAAAACGGTAAGAATAAACATAATGCAAAAGTAAACAAAAAGAGAGGAATGAAATCACCTGGAAAAACATCACAATGAATGTATGAGGATACATAGAAACGTAAAATCTATATCACGATCAAACTGTTTGACAACCTCCTACTTTTTTTTTAAAAAAATTTAAACTATTATTCCACACTTAGGAAAGAAAAATACTTATTTAGAAAACGTATAAAAATTTGAACGTAGTGGGACTCGAACCCGCGCCTCCTGGAAACCGACCAGGCGCTCTGACCACTAAGCCATACGTTCAGTGAACGTATGGCTTAGTGGTCAGAGCGCCTGGTTTTCTAAATTTTTATACGTTTACTAAATAAGTAAACCTCCTACTTTGATGGTGAAAGTGATAAAAGTAGAAGAAATCACATTTATAGGAATGGCATCCTATGACCTAATGATACATGTTTCTCTTCATAGCTTAAAATATATTTCTGTATACAAATTTTCCTCAAAAATGAAGGGGTGCTATATAAAAATGTTTATATTGCACCCCATACGTAAGTATTTTATTTCTATGCTATTTTCGTGATCCATTCAAAGTTATATATTCTGTGCGTGTACTGTATACGCGCGATATGGGATTTACCTTTGTGACATTTTTCATAAAATATCTGTATATTGCTAGTCATAAAATATATTGACACTACAATTTCGAATACGAAAGTGTCTTATAAATAATAGATTTTTCATAATAAAGAACAACGTTGAGGCCAGTGTTGTGGGTTCGAGTCCCGCTCGAGAAAATAAAATATTTATATTTAATACTTTTATTTCTTTTTTCTGGTGTCGACGCAAGGCGCGGTATTGAGTTCTGTAACTCAACATGTAAAACCCCCATAGTTAAGGAATGTAGAGAGAAGAGTACCAAAACACTAGGGTCCCTCCACCTACACTGCTACATGGGAATACAGCATGAAACTGTAAAAAAAAAGGTAAAAACAACGTAAAATGTTCCAAATATTAGCGTTTAATGTAAGTGAACATTATAAATCTGTCAGAAAAATATGTAATGTATGTGGGTACTTGTGAAAATTTCAAAGTCAGCAACTTTAAAAATTATAGCGCGTTTTGCTCTGTGCGTGATATTTGTGCAGTAAATTTCTCAACCTGCTGTATTGTTTTTTTTCATTTTTTTTTAGCTTCACGCTGTATCCCGCACACAGCAGGGTAGGCAGAGGGAACCTAGTGTTAAGACACTCCGTTCCCCACTTTCTGCCGAATTCTGGAGGCATTGCGTGTTGAGTGGCAGAACTCAACGCCGCGCTTAACCTCGACACCAGAGCGAAGAAATGGAAATAAAAATATTTCATCTCATAGTTTAAGTAAATATTTCATCTCCTCGAGTGGGGATCGAACCCACAACCACTCGGTTTTGCAGTCACACCTCGTGCCGCTGCGCCACGCCCGGCATGTATTGTTTAAGTTATAATATAATGTTTTGATGACTAGAAAAAAACGATAAATAACGTCCAGAGAAATGGTATATAGGAAGAGGGAAGAAAACATGGAAACTGAAATTGAAAAGGGTTGTAATTCTTGCCAGCAACTTTTGGTTACTGTTGTCAACCAAAAGTTTTGGAACCTATAAACAAAAAGTTTAGTAAATCGCCTGTGATGTTATAAATATTCATATATTTCAAAATAGTTGTCAAAAATTATGGCTATTACTATTATTATTTTTGACAATTATTTTATAAATTCTCTCACATTAGGATCAGTATAATCAGAAAGAAGTCAAATCTTACTTTGCTACCGTTATTATGTGGTGGATGAATTTAAATAAACAGGAATATTTTACATATTTTAATAATATTAAATATATACAGGCCATCGCGTAGTGGCGCAAGGGCACAAGGGTATGAACGCGATGGTTGTGGGTTCGACTCTCACTCGAGGGAATGAATTATTATTTCTTAATATTTTTATTTTATAAGCTGTGGCACTAAGGCAAAAGCTCGGCGTCGAGTTCTGCCACTCAACACAAAACCGGACAAACGCGAGTCGGACTCGTCCACCGTGGGTTCCGTTCAAAAATTGGATGTCTCAAGGTTTTTCTATTATTTTTTAAGATTTTACCACAAATGCACAGTTTTCAGATTTTTTCTTGAACTAGTAATACCTGTAGATGCCAGCTGCCAAATTTCATAATTCTAGGAAATAGGAATAGGAAATAGGAATTTTACCGAATGTACCCTATGAATTTTGTTTCCCTTGATAGTGTCGACGTACACATATTTTTGCGATATAATCTTTTTTTTTAAGTATAGAAATTTGTTTTTATATACTGAGTATATTTTTTGAATTTCAACTCGATATCTCCAAGCGTTCCTGATATAAAGGTTCTTGACAGACAGACGGACAACAGTGTGATCATATAAAGGTTCCTTTTTTCCTTAAAAAGTATGGAACCCTAAAAATAATAAAAAATAAGAAAAATACGACGGAAAGTGATGGAATGCAGTGTTTTAACACTAGGTTCCCACCCTACTGTATGCATGATACACCGAAGTTGATAATTAAATATAAAAATAAACTAATATAAAAAAAACCTTAGCTGTTTCAAAATATTTAAACAGATTTTTTTCTATGTAACTATAATAAATTAAAAGAAACGAAACCAGTAACATTATTTAACCTATTACAATAACTTTTAACTACAACTCTAAAAAGCCAACAAAAGTTTTGTTGACTATTATAATAAATCATAAATATTTTAAAGTTAACACGACAGTAGTCTCTAATGGGAAAACTTTAATGCGACCAAAAGTTAAGAAACGAAAAGTATGAGAAAAATATATTTGCGAATATATCCATGAGGCCGGTCGTGGCGCAGCGGCGCGAGGTGTGACTGCAAAACCGACTGGTTGTGGGTTCGATCCCCACTCGAGGAGATGAAATATTTACTTATATTTATATTTCCATTTCTTCGCTCTGGTATGGAGGTTAAGCGCGGCGTTGAGTTCTGCCACTCAACACGCAATGCCTCCAGAATTCGGCAGAAAGTGGGGAACGGAAGTGTCTTAACACTAGGTTCCCTCTGCCTACCCTGCTGTGTGCGGGATACAGCGTGAAGATAAAAAAAAATATATCCAAGTACAATTTCTTTTAAAATATAACAACGTTTCTATTGTATTTCCAAATATCTGATAATATTATATTTTAGACTTAGAGGCCAGTCGTGGCGCAGAGGCACAAGTGGGAGGGTGGGTAAAAACGCGACTGGCTGTGCGTTCGATAATTACTCGAGGTAATGGAATATTTAAATTTTTATACATATTTCTTTGCTCTGGTGTCGAAGTAAAGCGCAGGGTTGAGCTCTGCCACTCGACACGCAATGTCTCCACAATTCGCCGGAAAATGAACAATGGGGTATCTTAACACTAGGTCCGTCGGCTTCGGAACCTAGTGTTAAAACACTCAGTCCCCATTTTCTACCGAATTCCCTGCTGTGTGCAGGATACAGTGTGAGGCTGATTATGACTCACAAAACATATCCTTATACGTTTAGGGCTAAGATCGGTTTTCTTTTGAATAAAATAGTTGGAAGTTAATTTTATTCATAATATTTTGAACATTATTGCTTTGATAATAAGGATACGCTTGTCAGTTAACTTGGTGCTATCGATCGGAAGATGCACCGTAATCCAATGCAGTAGTACTTAGTGGGGGTCTAGACAGAATAAAAATAAATTATTTCTTTAATTAAATGTTTATTGTATTATTTTCGGTATCTTCTTCTTTGAGAGAATTCTTACCTTTTTGTTGCATATTAAAAAACTTACATGATATAGAATTTATTGTAAAATAACCGGTCAAGTGCGAGTCGGACACGCTGATCGAGGGTTCATATCAATTTCAGGAAGTGCAACTGATAAAGTTGACAAAGTTAACTTTGCAAATAATGTAATGATTTTGTATAAAATGAACTACAATTATAAGTTTAAGCGGAAACTTTATTGGAAAATGTGAGGTCATAATGGGAACGGAGTGTCTTAACATTGGGGTCCCCTCTGCCCATGTTATATGCGAGATACAGAATTAATTTGTTTTTTTTTTATATATATCAGCTTCTCGCTGTATCCCGTACACAGCATGGTAGGCAGAGGGAAACTAGTATTAAAACACTCCGTTTCCCACTTTCCTCCAAATTCTGAAGGCATTGTGTATTGAGTGGCGGAACCTAACGCCGCGCTTTGCCCGACACCAGAGCGAAAAAATGAAAATATATATGTAAATAAACATTTCATCTCCTCGAGTGGGGATCGAACCCACAACCAGTCGGTTTCACAGTCACACTTTGTACCCATCACCACGACTGGCCAATATAAATTTAGCGAAATACAAATGCAAATGAAAATGCAAATTGCATTACAATGTAACAATTTTAAACTGACAAATATTTAATTAAACGAACAAAAAACCAGACGACGCAGCGGCTGAAGAGAGGAACTTTTGAAAAATTGCTCAAAATAAGGACAATAAAGCATTGAGGACTCTCGTTTCCGTGTATTTCTGCACTGCATATTTCATTTATCGATCACACTCTGTCTGGTCTGGCACACTGTACTTAAAATTTAGGGATTTTTAACATTAATGCGTAGAGAATTAGGGTTAAAATGCCGTAACCGAACGTTTTCAGGATTTCTATAGAGGCTTTGTATGGTGTGATCCGTAGAAATTGAGAAATTGTTGGGCGAAACTGCCTCGGTCGATCTTTTGGTTTCCGAGATTCTTCTATTTGGTGGAATTTACGGAAAGTTTTCTTTTGTTTTGTATGTTTCAGTATTTGTGGTATTTTATAAATTTAATATTGTAGTGATATGTTTAGTGATGTGTTATATATGTTAGTGATTTTCCTATCTGCGTTAATTTCTTTAATACGAATAATTTGTTTATAGGCGTGTGACTGTTATTCCGACAGGTTGTGGGTTCGATTCACACTCTAGGAATATTTTCATCTCGCTCTGGTGTCGAGGCAAAGTCCGCACTTTGCGGTCCGCCACTCAGCATAGAATGCCTCCAGAATTCGGAGGAAAAAGGGGAACGAAGTGTCTTAATACTCCTCTCTCCACCCTGCTGTGTACAGAATACAGTGTGAAGCTAAAAATAAATAAAAATCAAGCCTACGCTTTAGTATTAGTTGTTTGTTCTTTAAATAGAACTGTTAAGATCAGTAGGCATCTATTTCTTCTAAATGTTAATAGTTGTAAATAAATATAACTACAATGACCTATATTTAACTTTTATATGAAAGTTGATTCTTAAAATAAACATTCAAAATGAAAATATATACTTATTTATGAAATTATGCATATTTTTCACTTTCTGGTTATTGAGAACTGTTGTTTGAATGAAGCTAGTCATGGCTCAATGGCAAAAGCGTGCGATTGTAAACGCGACAGGTTGTGCGTTCGATTTTCGTTTTCACGCTCTAGTAAAGGTGCGGCTTTCAGATTCGCCACTCAACACGCAATGCCTCCTAAAATCGGCAGACATGTAGACAATATGACAGAGGGTAACGGAAATGCTTAAATGAGAATTAAGTGTCTTAACACAAGGTTCCCAGGTTACCCTGCCTACTCTGCTGCGGGATACAGTATAAATCTAAAAAAAATTGTTTGCCTAGTGGCGGAACTCACCGCTGTTATTCTTTAATGATTTTATAAACAATTTTTAGTGATATTGAGGACAAGTAACTGAAATTATAACTGAGTATAGACAGACTATTTTTGATTTTTGACACATTTTATTTGTATGTTCTACAAAAAGACATAAAATAATGAAATACTACAATCTTGAAAGTAAAAAGCTCAAACTATATGAATTATTACAGATATTTCCAATTTCAAATCATAAAACAAACTTGACATAACTTGGCAGAAATATCAGTTTTTCTATCTATGGAAGATACTGTAAATTATACAAGACTTTCATATAAAATGAAAAGTATTGCCAAGTCCATTTACAATGAAAAATGATTCTTTAACAAAAAACTTACTACGAGAGAAAATTCTAGTTTTGTGCATATGGTGCACTAATTTATGGGATAGGTTATAGTGGTAAATTGCTTATATTTTGACTAAAGTTTTATAAAATCTTGAAAATAAGAAATTATATTTTAAGCTATTTTAAAATTTTCAATGAGGCGAGAAGAGGGCGTCATTGCGCAGTAACTCGGCGTCTGGGTGTAAACGCGATAGTTGTGGGTTCAATCCCCACACGGAGATAATTAAATTATTTTAATTTCCACTTTGGTAGATAAAACATGGCGCTTAGTTCCGCTGCTCATCAAGCAATGTCTCGCAAAATGGACGAAAATGCAAAGCACATTCACACGTCTCTATAAACATTTTTCGGCTGCGATCTTCGATCTGTATCCTGCATATAGTAAAGTAGGTAAAAAGAACTAAGTGTCAAGAATCTTCGTTCTCTATTAAGTTCTCTCTCAAATTCGAGACTTTGCAAATTGTCATTCCTCCGAGTGACGAAGGTGAGTTCCTCAGAACTTAAAGTTAAGTTAAGTTGTTTTAAACTGCGCCAAGCCGTCTCTGCTTGTTTAGATTTTTTTAGTTTCACATTGAATCCCGCACATAGCAGGATAGACAGAGGGAAACTGGGAATTTAGTGATAAAACATTCCGTTCCCATTACACACTTCTGTTTCCCACTTTCCGTCAAATTCTGGGAGCATTGCGTATTGAAAATATTAAATATTCCATTTCCTCGAGTGGGTATCAAACCCACAACCTGTCACTATTACCGTCACACGCTCGTACCCCTGCGCTACGACTGGCCTCGGAAACCTATAGCCATTGCATTAAAGTAACCCACAAAGACATGATGTCTCAAAAATCTAGTAATTAGTAGATTAAAAGAGTAACCCATTTAGCTTCACTAATAAACTTGAAAAGCTAGTTTCATACGCCACCCACACACAGTGTTTAATTACGTGGAAGTACTTCGAGCTGGCTCAAATATCGTTGTCAAAGGGATCGACGCGGGGCGTAAATTATAAAAAAAACATCCAACGCTTATATTGAGATATATGGTGATTTAGCTTAGTAATTTTTTGCAGCTTCACGCTGTATTCCGCATTGAGCAGGGTAGGCAGAGGAAGATGCATTTTGAAGGCATTGCGTGTTGAGTGTCGGAACTTAACGTAACGCTTTGCCTCGATACCAGAGTGAAGAAATGAACATATTATATGTTTTATTTCGTCGAATGAGAATCGAACCCACAACTTGTCGCGTTTACAGTCACCCGCTTGTGCCCGTGCGCCACGACTGGCCTAACCCTTCACAGTTTTTAGTATATGATGCAATTTTGGCTAAATTGGCTTATTATATTGAAGATAATGTTTATTTGTTTAGGTTCCCTTTGGAGGAATATTTATATTTTATTAAAATACATCTACTTATTGTAATTTAACGCAAGCAAAGGTAAGCGGTAGGCACCTTCCTATCCAGGTAAGTTATAGGATCAATCACGTGGTATGCTATCTGGTCTTCTTTTCATCATTTGTATTAATTAAAATAAAAATGGTAATATTGTACATGAGTGCTTGCTTGTTATGTTATTTGAGACCATATTTGTAAATTGAAAATGTTTGTATATTTAAGGAAATCTGTTATATTTACTTGCAATAACTTATTAAATACAAAATCACATTTTTGTAGCTTCACACTGTTTCCCAAAGATGGTAGGATAGGCAGAGGGAACTCTAGTGTTAAGACACTCCTGATCCCCATTTTCCGCTGGATTCTGGAGGCATTGCGTGTTGAGTGACGTTGAGCGGAACTCAACGCTGCACTTGGCCTACCAGAGTACCACTTGGTGTTACCAGAGCGAAAAAAATATAATAATTAAAAATGATATTTAGTTGATACAAAAATGATATGGATATAGCACTAGTCCATATAAACATATAAGAGTTTATATACGTACGACTGACTATATAGCTCTGTTTCAGTTATATAAAAGAGAAACTAGAAGAACTTTTTTCATTTCCAACGGAGTTTTGAATTTTTCTAATAATACCTCATTCGTCCATGTGCATAGCAGATGTTGGCCGTTCGTTTACTAATTTTCATACAATTGTATGGAGCATACGCACCAGTTTCATTTTATAATAAGTATAAAATATATACTATTATAAAATACCTACTATAATATACCTACTAGTATATAGTATATTTTATTATAGTATTTTTTATAATATTTAGAAGTAACTGTGTATTTTTCAGCTTCAAGATGATTTCCACGTATAGCAGGGTATGAAGTAGGAACCTAGTGTTAATACACTTTCCGTTTCACATTTTCTGCCAAATTTTAGAGATGTGACGTGTTGATTGGCGGAACTCAACGCCGCGCGTTGTTTTTGTATCAAAATGTTTCATTAATAAATAAATAATGAATTTCAATACAAATATCTTTAACATTATAATGACGATGGTGTCAACATTTCAATAACAGAATAGACAAAAACAAAAATAAAATAACACGTAAAATCAATTAATATATAACAAAAAAAAGGAGAGCTCGATCACTTACAACTAAATAAACTGACACAAAAAAACAATACAGTCGTTTAGTACAAAAAAAATTGTAAAATATACTTTGGCTATGGTAAACAGTAAACAATTTTTCACCAATTAAATCTAAAAGTCACGAGAGCAAGCTGGATAATTCAGAAGGTGAAATAAAATTATATTTTGTGTCTCGAGGTTGGCTCGCGTCCAAAGTGGAACAGTGATGTAACGGGGGATGGGCCTCAGAAAAATTATAAAGAAAATGCACACTGTAGGTATTATATGTAAGATGATGTGTATTATGCTTTGGAGTTTTGCTTTAGAGTTATTGAGATTGGGGATGTCGGTTCGATTTCTATTTGTTGTATTATCAGCTTCACGCTGTTTATCCTACACAAAGCAGGGTAAGCAGAGGGAACCTAGTAATAAAACACTCCGTTCCCCACTTTCCGCCGAATTCTGGAGACATTACGTGCTGTGTGGCGGAACTCAATGCCGCGCACTGCCTCGAGACCAGAGCGAAGAAATGAAAATATAAATATAAATAAATATTTCACTTCTTCGAGTGGGGATCGAACCCACAACCAGTCGATTTTACAGTCACACTTTGTGCCTCTGCGCCACGACTGGCCTATCTAATATATAACGATCTATTTGTTATATTTTCTTAAATTTTCACCCTGAATTCCGCACATAGCAAGGTAGGTAGAGTGAACCTAGTATTAAGATACTCCGTTCCCATTAAGACATTTTCGTTACCTAGTTTTTGCCGAATTTAGAGCACTGCGTGCTGGGTAGCGCAACTCAACGCCACGCTTTGCCACGTTACCAGAGACGGGCTTATTAAAATTTGGTTCAATTTAATACACACTGAACATTCTAAGGCACAGAGAACGGAGTGTTTTAACACTATTCCCACTTTATTCACGCCGTAAGCTTAATAAAAAAAAAGAAACAAGAAGCTTTAAAACAATTATTCGTTAAGAATCTGTAAACTGGTACTATTTCTATACAAAAATATGTATAAGAAGAAATATTTTGTATTTTTCACAAGCGTCCTTGATAGCGACGATTAAGAAGACATATGATTCAAATTTATGAGGCAATCTTCGTCAATGTCACGTCAAGGTTACAGAGATGCTCCATTTGTTACTATAATGTCGTTTTAATTTTGTTTATATCATATACTAGTGGGCGCGCGCGGCTTCGCCCGCTTATTAGGAGTAAATTCTAAAAAAACCACGAAACACTGTTCAATTATTATTTTTAACAGTCTGAATTTAATTTTTTATAAAAATTGGTGGCAATTTAAAGATTTTTCCATATAAACTTTCAACCCCTTATTTGAACCCTTAGGGGCTGAATTCTTAAAAACCATGAAACACGTGTTCAATGAAATATTATTAAGAGTCTGAATTTAAAATTTTATTGAAATCGGTACAGATTAATTTTTTTTCCATACAAACTTTCAACCCCTATTTCATCCCTTTAGGGTTAAAATTTTTTAAATTTCCTTCTTAGTGGATGTCCAGAATATGAAAATAAAAATCTGTCCAAATTTCACGTTTCTACTTTTAAAAAATTTCATCCCTTTAGGGTTAAAATTTTTTAAATTCCCTTCTTAGTGGATGTCCAGAATATGAAAATAAAAATCTGTCCAAATTTCACGTTTCTACCATCAGCCGTTACGGCTCTGCGTGCGTCTTACCTCAGTCAGTCAGCACAAGTCCTTTTATATATATAGATTATTGAGTATTTAAATATGTATATACAGCCATTGGTTACACTAAACTCTACATTGGATTTAAATTTCTTTTATTTTCCATTTTTTTTTGTTATTATAATGTTATAAACTTCTGTTTTTTTCGTAAAATTTTTTGTAGTATACAAAAAAAACTTATTTATTCTTTGTTAAATTAACCTAAAGCATATGAAAATTAAAAAAAGAACTAAACGTTTTCATTTTTTAACTTGATAATTTAGTAACCACATGATAACATATAAAATGTTAACATAAATAAATAAATTGTTGTTAATATTTATATAAATGATACTTTGTAATGTAATTTGTTATCAAATCTATAAGGTTAAATAATAGAAATAATAATAAAAAAGTGAGGCCAGTCGTGGCGCAGCGGCACAAGGTGTGACTGTAAAACCGACTGGTTGTGGGTTCGATCCCCACTCGAGAAGTTGAAATGTTTACTTATATTTATATTTCCATTTCTTCGCTCTGGTGTCGAGGCAAAGCGCGGCGTTGAGTTCTGCCATTCAACACGCAATACCTCCAGAATTCAGCAGAAAGTGGGGAACGGAGTGTCTTAACACTAGGTTCCCTCTGCCTACCCTGCTGTGTGTGGGATACAGCGTGAAGCTGATTTATTTTTATTTTTTTATAATAAAAAAGTATCAAACAGCACTTACCCTACAGTAACATCAAAAATATTGCTACCGACTGAGCTCGACACGGCCATGTCACCAAAGCCCTTTCTGGCAACTATGACTGACGTGATGAGGTCCGGGACAGAGGTGCCAGCGGCCAGCAGCGTCAACCCCATCACCTCGGGGGGCACGTACGCCGCCGCCCCCACGAGGTTCGCCCACCACACCATGAGGTAGGAAAAAAACGCTATCCAAACTATCGACCCTATAAATGTTACAGGGAAAAACTTCTTCCCTGAAATTAAAAGGAGAGTGGTTTTTTAGCATCACGCTGTATCTCTGCCTGGTAGGGTAAGTAGAGGGAACCTAGTCTTAACATGATTTTGAAACGTTCCGTATTAGGTGGTGAAATTCAATTCTGTGTTTTGTCAACGAGGAAATTACAATAATGTATTCCTTTGGGAGGGACTCGAACCCACAATCGTTGCGTTTAAAGTCGCACGCATATTAATTTTTTTACTTAAATAATTTAAATGTCACAAGATTTTTTTATTTTTATTTTTACCTCTCGGAGTCCTCGTATCCGGGAGGGTCATCCATAATGGGAAGACAATTGGTGCAACCAACAAGTAAGTCAGCCGCTTACGGAAACCTGAAGGCCACGACATATCCAACGGCGTCGTATCATCTTCCAAGTCTCCAATCTGAAAAAGAGAAAATTATAAAGAAATCGCTTATATTTACTTAAAAACAGCTTCCCGTACGTATCCTATATATAACACAGTAGTCCATAGAAGATTTTTCATACTATTATATAAGAGTTCCACTTCTATAAATTTTAATGTTTTCCTTAGGTGGATCTTCTATAATATTAGAAATATAAGGGTTGAACATAAACATAAATCATCCAAACAGCCTCTCTTTATCATGACGTACGCCGGAAGTAATTTGATATCAACCCTTTGAATACAATGTCGTTTGAGTGTTATTTATAAGGATATATAAGGGGAGAAACATCTATGACTGAAGGCTTCCGGTCAAAATCGATATTCCATATTCAGTTTAGTGACACTTTAGTACTTTGTGAATGACACTCTTAGTTACACTTTTCAATCCTACAATTTTATAGATAAGCAGAAAAATTGTTTCTGTATTAAGCTTGCTCAGTAGTTTGAAATTTCCTTAAGAATTATCCTTTCTAATTAATTAAGAAATAATTTATTTATATTTTAGCTTATGGTATCTGGAAATAAAGAAATTTTCCATTTTACATCTTAAAATCCAAGGAGATGAGTAATACTAGAATGAATTATCTCTAAAAAGTAGTTTGATTTTCAGCCTATAATTATTATGTTTTATCATAACGTCCCAAATTTATCGCAATGAAGTAAAACTAAGTAAATATAGGCTGATGTATAAAAAAAACGGACAAGCGCGAGTCGGACCCGCCCACCGAGGGTTCCGTACAATTAGTGCGTCATAAAAAATGAATAAAATATATATTGGAATATGCACACCAAGCCCTTTCATATGATACCTAACTTGAATTAATGGATTTAATACCAAATTTTGCCCCCCTTTTGAATCCATTATTTTTTAGCATTTAACCACAAATGTATAGCTTTCAGATTTTTTTCTGAACACCCTACCTGTAGATGCTAGCTGCCAAATTTCACAATTATAGGTCAACCGGAAGTACCCCATTAATCTTGATTCCCTTTAGTGTGTCGAAATACGCGTTTTTATGCAATATAAACGGCCATATCTCTTTTTTAAAGTAAATGTAGAAATAATATTTTTTCAGGAAATCAAAGGTACTTTAGACTTGAGTATATGGTTTGAATATCAATTCAATATTTACTAGCGTTCCTAAAATGAAGGCTCTTGACAGACTGACAGACAGACAAACAGACAGGCAGACGGACGTACGGACCGACGGACAACAAAGTGATCGTATAAGGGTTCTTTATTTCCTTGAGAGGAACAGAACCCTAAAAATGGAGGCCATTAGTTTAGTATTCATCAATTTGGATGAAAGTCACATTTGTCACTTTATTCACCCTTGTGGAAAAGATAAAAAAAAATAATCTTTTTATATACTTGAGATATTTATATATCTAAAAGTGGTTATTAGTCGAGTGTTAATAAAAGTACAAAAGAATGGAGTCCTAGACAGACCAGCTAATAACTGAAATATAAAAAAATGCTGTCTCACCAGTTACCGTCCAGTGCCATATGCCTACTCCATAGAAAAAGAGAATTATGTCACTAAACTATTGTAAGACAATTCTGCTTGAACATCATTAGACACGATAAAAATATAATTATTAGTTCAATTGTCTGAATATATGTACAGGATTATATTCTAAAAACTGTTCGACTTAAATACTGTGATAAATTTAACGATGTACAAAAATAGGCGGGCGCTATCAACAAAGAACATAAGCAAGATTTATGGAGATGCATACCAGATATACTTAAAAGAAAGGGTCTTTTGGTAGAGGCCTTAGGATAAGGTCTTTGCATACGTTTGTTTTTAGTCTCTGTCCTAAATAATGGATTTTTAATGGGAGTTAAGCTATGATGCTATATTTATAGAACTGTGTTGGCATTTTTATATTAATATCTAGGATTTAGCACTAGAAGTGATTGAAGTACTTTATCAGATTTACATATTTTGTAACTTATATATATCATCAGCATATATCAGATATATTAGCATTCCATTTACAAGGAGGATATTTGTAATTTTTTTTTCGTTTTGTCAATATGATCATTCAAGTGAATATTTAATAACTTTTTTTTTATAATATTTAAAGTTATATATATTATTTATTGACAAAGAGTACACACATACAAATTCTTCTAACTGATTCTGGCTGACTAAAACGAAAACATGTATTCCAAAACATAATTATCAAAAATATTATAGCGACGATGAATCTACATCAATCATCGTTATAAACCTTAAAGTTTTCTTATTCTACGTTAGGTAATTATTCTAAATATAAGTAAAAGCTTCTCCTCTTACACTAGCATCATACAAATGTAGTAATTGACTAGTGGAATGCTTATAGCGTACAAAAAAGAGCTTAAATGGTATGACATTTCAGTCGAGGTCACAGTTGATAGAGTTGCCTTGCGATGACCTCGATTTTCTACTTTTATAACTTCGTGTTCGTTACCAGAAGGAACTTTTTCTTTTTCCTCTATTATAGGATTAAGTTGGCGACTTCAAGGAAGTTGGCCTTATCGTTACAGGCCCGAAGGAAACTTCCGTAATAGAAATCGAATCATACTATTTAAAGTATCGAACGTTTTGAAACTTGAATCCGCATTCGTTAATGTGCCATTTATTTTAATAGTTTTGAGTGTCAATTCATATGATAACTACATGTATACCGGACTTGTGGTGTTATAATTATTTTTTTTTAATATTTTTTTAAAAATAAATATAATAAAATTCTTAGTCATTTTAGAAAAAAAAACATGTTATGAAGTTAATATCCTAAATAAAAAAAATATAATATATTTTAAATTTACGTACGTACGTTATTTACGTACTATATTTTAAATTTAAAGCAGTAGTTTCCTACAGTTTCACAACATTAAATAACATTTCTCTCATGTACATATATACTATCCTATGGCAGCTGAAGCTAGATTTAAAATATTCTAATAAAAAAAATATAGAAGTTAACCTGGGACAAATACAAGTGGGAGTCAAAAAACTCCCAAGCCCTTCCAAAACAGTCGAGAAAAGCACAGAACACCTCGCCCTTCTAAAAGAACACAAGGAACTCAAGAAGAAGAAGAAGGAAAACTCAAATCAGCTTCTTTTTAAATCAAATTGATGAGTTACGACGGGAGCACAGTAAGCTCCACGACCAACTGGAGCAAGTTTTGAATGTAAGTGGTAAAACGTTGGAACATTTTCAAAGGTCCACATCACCGCCACCTGTCCAAGAAACTCCCACGGAACTCACAGAAATAAAGAGAGCGAGAGAGAATAGCTGCACTCACTAAACAATAAACTACAACCACGTCTACAAATGGAGCAATTGGGGGCAAGGAACTAAGAGAGAACCTTCTCCGTCTTACAGTTTTGCTCGAATCGGTTACAAGTAAACTTAAACAAATTAAAAAAAACTGGAGGAGTTAAGCATACATAAGCATATTCTCTATTAAATCTTCATCTGTTCAATCTTAAATATATTTTCATGACTAAACAGAGAAAAAACAAAAAATCAAGAGTCAGCGTTGAGTTCCACCACTCAATGATATAAAGTTTAGAAAATTAGGCGGAAATTAGGGAATACTAGGTTACATCTTTTTAATTTTGCTCACCTCTTCTATAGCATCTAACTGTACATCAGCCAGACCTCCATTAGGGAGATCCAATGGTGTTTCCTTAGCAGCTGCTGCGGAATGCCTCGCGGCCGCCGCGCCCGTGCCTCCCGCTGTCGGCCTCGTCGCCTCCAGCAGGACTTTGAGGGATGCTATCGCGTGCAGCTGCGTGGCCTTCTCGTCTACTTTACCTGGTGAAACGTTTTATGTATTAATAATTTGTAGTGGAACTTTGTGTTAAGACACTCCGCACCACGCACCGCCGGCTGATTTAATAGTATTAAGCAGATATATGTTTTACTTTTAGTAATCTCGTGAAAGTAATTAAAAGTGATTTTAAGCTAGCCTTTTTTGCTGTGTATGTTTGTTTCTAAATCAAAAAGAGTCTATTCTTTTTTTGAGTTGTAAACAAGTCAATTATAATCACAATATAATTGAATAATTACGATTATATTGTTGTCCCTTTGACCTAGTCCAAGTAGGGACTTAAGGCTGGCGCTACGAAAATATTGTGTTGTCATCAAATTCGGACAAGTGTGACATTTTTTAAGCAAAAATAATAATGCAAAAAAATGCGTGTTACAAGAAAAACAATATTTTAGATTAGAAAAGAATATGTGATACTGCAACTTTGTTTGCATGGACTTTAAGACGTAAAATTTAAATGCTGTTTTTTCCCGTTCACTATGGAATTTTGAGAAATCGTCCCGTAGTGCTCCTCTACACGCCTTACCCTACCTATAATTTGAATTTGTATATAGTATCGTATGCAAATACACATTCAAAATATTGTTTATTCAAATAGACTATTGTACGCAATTTTTAATTGTCGAACGAATATATAAAAAAAACTACCATCGGCTCGGAAGGCTCTTTTCAATGTCAATGGTATTGTGGGTTATGGCAGCGTGGCGATGTTAATGATACGAGACTTAATATTGAACTTGATTATCAAACTTGATTTAGTGTGTTCACAAATGTTGTTTATGAATAATATTAATACTTGTGCAATACCCCTACAGTATAATTTAATTATTACATAAACTGGCATCCTGCATCACATTCAATAGATATTAATGCTAAACATTTCTTTCTTCTATCCTGTAAATATGTTTTAACAGTGTAATAAGCTTTACTTGTTAGTGTTATTTTTGAAGTTATTTTAAGTTGTTATATTGTTTTTGAACACATCACGGAATTTTGTTATATGCACGTTTATCCAGACCTAAAAAAGATTTAAAAACTTTTTGGAGGCGAAAACTTGCTTTTGCTTATCTTTATTTCTCGTACCTATTATATATTTGTCAATATTTTTGCTATGACATTCTACATTATGTTATCGGACAAACTGAATGTACCTACTATACAATATCTTTCAGTCCTCAATAACGGAAGAGTTTTATGTTTATACATTTTCTTCAACCAAAAGTAGATTTCGAACGTTAAAATGCGCTCATCGTCTTCATATATAACTTGAAGTAAGCCATGACGTTATTTATACAATGCTGTGGTAAGAGCAGCTTTATAGCCTTGCTTAGTAATCGTATATCTAAATTAAAAAATTAAAAATTAAATTAGCTTCACGCTGTATCCCGCACACAGCAGGGTAGGCAGAGGGAACCTAGTGTTAAGACACACCGTTCCCCACTTTCTGCCGAATTCTGGAGGCATTGCGTGTTGAGTGGCAGAACTCAACGCCGCGCTTAACCTCGATACCAGAGCGAAGAAATGGAAATATAAATTTAAGTAAATATTTCATCTCCTCGAGTGGGGGTCGAACCCACAACCAGTCGGTTTTGCAGTCACACCTCGTGCCGCTGCGCCACGACCGGCCTCGCGTTGAGTTCTGCCACTCAACACGCAATGCCTCCAGAATTCGGCAGAAAATGGGGAACGGGAGTGTATTAACACTAGGTTCCCTCTGCCTACCCTGCTGTGTGCGGGATTTATTTTTTTTGTTATATTTTATAAAATAATAAGCTCTTGTATTATCACTTGTTCATTTCACAATCCGTTCCTTATTTTCTGTTGCATTCTGGAGGCATTGCGTATTGGATAACGAATCTTAACACCGCGCTTTGCATGTGTATTAGTATTATACGTTAAGAATTATATATTTAAAACTTTAACGTAACTGAGGGACTAGCAGGAAACGCACGGCCCATTACGCGGAGTAGATCTTTGAAATTTGGCATGCAGGTCCCTTGGGCTATGTAGGTGAACACTATGAGAGATTTTCATAAAATTCCTAAGGGAAAGGTGGCAACGCGATTAAAAGATACGAACATTTATTCAAGTATTTCTTGCTGTACTTCCCGTGAATATATATTTATAAAACAAATTTCGCCAAAGAACGAAATGAAAATCTTCTTCGAAATGCGAAAAGTGAAAATTTTCACGTATTTCATAGAAAAAAAACTATTATAAACTTATATTTGTAGTTTATTTCATACAAAATAAATGCAGTAGCTCGCGAACTTAAGTTTGTCATTTTCTATAAGTTTTACACCCCGTTGACCTACAATCCTGAATTTTGACTTGACTAGTTTCTTTATGTTCTATATTCTACGTTTCGAAATTTTACATAAAGATATGAATGTACTAAATACGATTATGGGAAAAAAACACCGCATCACTTTGATGTATCTTATAGGTATCTTTTATCGTAAAGTAGATCATCTAAATGTAACATTTTTTTTAGTTTTTTTACATTTTTTTTATCAGCATTATAATATGTAAAAACACACAGTTTCTCAATGTTCGAGACATTGAGTGTTAAGTGACAGCACTCAAAATATCGCTTTATCTTTTTACCAAAGCGAGAAAATTAAAATAATTACTCCTCCAAGTAGGAAACGAACCCACAACAGCCTTTATAGTCAGATGCTATACTGCTGCCATAGCGGCTTCTTATCTGTTTCATCTACTTTTTTCATAAATTTTACAAATTCCGAAAACTAATAACAAATTGATATAAATAAATTATTTATTTAGCAAATGGTAAATACACAATTAGGAAACAGCCGATAATCTTCAAACTGTTAAACATATATTCTCGAATCACATCATCAATTGCAAAACACACGACAGTGGAGCGCCACCCATACAGCCAGTTGGAGATGATGATAATTAAGCTTGTGACTTGCTTGTCTTGTATGAAGAAAATTCAGTGGCGGATATCAGGTTAAACAGTTTTTCAAAACCATCCCTATGATATATGTAGTAGAGAACACACAGAGAGGAGTATCACCGCAAAGCCTGAATCTTGGGAGGAGAACAGCTGATATATGTATTTTCTTGCTCTGTCTTGTACTTGCCAATAAATAATGTTAGTTTTAATAAAATCTTTCCAAAACATATTATATAGTATATTAGTCAACAGTATACCTAAAGATAAAGCGCGAAAACCGCTGCCATGTGACTTCCACGAGATAGGAAGATAATTCAATATTCAACAACTTTGTGATAAAATCCGCTGTCAGAATTATACAAGACGGAATGTTATAAATGTGTGAATTAATAATATTATCTATGATCTAAAATTGTAAAGTAACATAGAGTATATGGTAAAAGTAATTCAGCGGAAGGTGGGCAACGGAAATATCTTAATGCGAATGTAGTATCTTAATAAGGGATTCCTAGGTTCCCTCTGCACACTCTGTTTTATACGGAATACAGGGTGAAGCGCAAAAAAAAATTATCTTAATATAAGTTAATTTCGCCATTCAACACTTATTTGTAATAGGACGGAGTGGGCAGTATTTATACGTTTTTTAAATAAGTATTTTTCTTTCCTAATTGTGGAATAACACTTTAAAAATGTTAAAATAATAATAATTATTATTGTTATTTTATAATGATCTAACGATCTGATATAAAAAAAAACATAATATTTATATATTTTTTACGCTACAGTGTGAACCTAAAAAACTAGGCTCATCTGCCTACCTTTATATGTAGCAGGGTAGGCATAGCCTCCGAGACAAGACAAGCCGAGAAATTCAAGACACTCCATTCGCCATTTTTCTGGAGGCATTGCATGCTGATTGGCGAAACTCAACGCCGCCAAATCAGAGAAATCAAAGAAATTAAAATATTATAATAAATATTTCATTTCCCCGAGGGAGAATCGAACAACCTGCGACACGACTGGCCTCAATCATTAATATCATTTATTCTATCCTATCCAATATACAAAAAATGAGTGTACGTAAACCATAAAATATAACACACGGACCAACTAAAAGACAACTGCAACCAACTAAAGAACAATTTTAAGCATACGTTTCAAAAGCAGATTGTAAAATAAGATTAACTAATAGTTGCCAAGTTTTAAATGTGTCTAAGTTAAGATAGTCGTATAGAATGCGAGGTCGCGGTTATCGCTTACAAAGTTGTGAGATAAGACCAAAGTTTGTGGATTATAATTTTAACCCTTTAACAGAAATAGATTGACATGATTGTAATCTATATATACACAAAGTAGACAGTAGAATTTGGTCCAAAAATATATTAATAATGTTTCTAAATATTCGTTTTATTTTTTTTTATCAGTGTAGTTTACTTTTGCTTATCAGTGTAGGCCAGGGGTTTTATAGTATTCTTGTTAGCAGGGACCACTTTGTAGGTATATTAAAAATAAATTAAAAGAATTAAACAAAATTTTTAATTTAAAAGTAAAAAAAATCTGTCATTTTGAATGATGGGGTGTGTGAATTTTTACGTATATATTAAAAATCAATGATTTAGAAATGTATTAAATTTATATGTCAAAATATTTTATGTTTTACTGAGGAAACAACTTAAGTATAGGCAGACTTTGTTCAAACACCTAAATTTTAAATCATTCGCGGACCATATTTTAGCTGCTGCGGACCACTACTAGTCCACGGGCCACTGGTTGGGAACCGATGGTGTAGGCAGTGGGAACCTAGAGATAACTCCGTTTTCCATTATCCCCCCAATTTTCGAGAGATAATTGATTAGAAGAATTCAACTCGATTAATTTAATATATAATTTATTTGAAAAACACATGAGTGCAAATAATCAACATTGAGTGACCTGTTTAAACATGGCAACCCTGGGATTGCGGCTGACTGAGAGGTGGCAACAATTCTTTTTACAATTCCTTACGCGATTTTCTTTCAAATGATGTTGGATTCACATAAAAAATAAGTGAGTGCAATTGTTCAACAAAAATTAATTATAATACCATAAATTTAATTAAAGGTGATTGTGGCGCGAGAGCCAGGCACAAAAAAATATTATTTTTTTCAAGCGGGAATCGAAACCACAACCATCGTTTACATTCGCTGGTCCACGACGGCCTTACATATAAATATTAAAATTTAATAATTACCGTAAATCTCACGCATTTAACCAACGGTCGGTCGGTCGGTGTCTTTTTAATTAATATTTCCGCGCTGTCAGCTTTGAAACGTGAAATAAATTCGGAAAGAGATTCACGTCATATCATTACGTATAGACAGTTTAATCTGGTGAAAGAGTAGCGTCCATTGAAACGGCTAATGGAGATATGTGAGTGCAATAAATACTGTATAATATAGATCGAGCTAGTATATATTTTTTAGGTCACGCTGTATCCTGCAGTTTGAAGGGTAGGGAACCTGGTAAGCTAGTGTTAAGACACTCTGTTGCTGCGGAAAGCGGGGGGATGGAAGCTTCTTAATAGAAATGAAGTACCTTATTTGTATATTTACTAATAAATTTTTTTTTGTGCTGTTTATATTTTCGAGAGTAATCGAAGCACTAGCTTATAGTGCTAGAACACTCAGTTTTCCTCTTTTCAATTTCGAGATATTGCATTGAAATTTAAATAGACACAAAAGCGCTTCTACTTTACTTGTACTTGTGTAAAGTTATTTATATTTAGGTTCACGCAGTATCCCGCATGTAGCAGGAACCTAGTGTTAAGCACACTTCGTTGCCCACATGCCGACCTATTTTCAAGTGTTGAGTAGCGAAACTCAACGCCGTATTTTAATCTATATTTTGTTAGCGAAGAAATGAAAATAAGCATCCCAATTGAGAATCGTATCCACATCCATCGTATCAGACACTATCCCACTGCGACACTTCACTAATAGGAATTTATATATTTTTGCTGAATTAATAATATTCGAATTTATACACGAAGTCTTAGCTTTCATCATTTTGTGTGTCAAGTGACTAGTCCATTGAAAGAATCGAGTGTGATAACGGATTGAGGGCCGAATGAGAACGCTTTGGAAACTGAGTCACTTGAAAATGTTCGCGAATAAAATAGGCTTCTTTGAACATATGTATGTATGTATGAATGTTTGTATGGATGTGTATTCGTGTGTAGTAGTAGTTTTTTTTAGTTTAAGGCGTAAGGAACCTAAGAATCTATTGTTAAAACAGTACGTTCTTATTAAGACTCACTTCCCTTGCTCATTTTCCGCCACATTCTTGAGGCATTGCGTGTTGAGTGGCGGAACTCATCGCCGCACTTTGCCTCATCGCCAGAGCGAGAATGCATATATTAAATATTTCATTTTCTCGAGTCAGAGTCGAACTCACAACCTGTCGCGCGTACAGTTGCAAGCTTGTGCCTCTGCACCACGACTAGTGTCGTATTTGAAATTTGAATAGACTTTTTTTAAAGGCTTATATAGTCTTTAGGCCCTCGTGGCGCACAGAGACAGCGTCTGACTGTAAACACGACGTTAATGGGTTCGATCTCAATTCGAAAGAATAATTATATTTCCATTAAAATAAAGGAATAATTACACTTCCCACCATAAGAAGATAAAGCGCGGCGTTAAATTCCGCCATTATACACGCAATGTCACGAACGTTGAGGAAACTATGAACGTTGTGGGGGAAGGAGTATCTTAACACTAGATTCCTTTTGTTTGCTCTGTAATGCGGGAAGAAACGCGAAGCTGCATTTCTTTTAAATAGACCAATTAGAACCAGAAGTCGAGTCGAATATCGAGGTCAAGGCGCATCCTTTCTTGGCACAACACTAGTTGTAGCCTTCGGTGTTTCTTCAATGGCTATTACACGAAATATATTGCAGCATATATCTTTGTTCTTGAACATTACCCCAATTTATTACTTTAAGATAAATGGCGTAAATTACGTTACATTGTAGTATAGTGCTTGTACTTTTGAAATATTTTTAATAGTTTGGCCTAGGAAGCAAAACAGGTAAAAAAATATTAATTTTTTTTTTAAAAATCACATGTTTTCCATATGCCATCTATATTCGAAACATTGCATAATGCCATCAAAAACATCCTGTAAAAAAACCCAAGTCTCGCAACTCAGTCTTTCTACCGTAAAAAGTTGTGAGATCCATGTAATACCAAGTCGGTTAATCTATTTAGTCTCTACTTAAAGGACCTTCTGTCTTAAGTTATTACATAAGTTATTAACATGCCAATATTAAAAATATTTTACTTTTTAAACAAATAGATCGACTTGGACATCGCATGAAAACACAATGAATTTTACATATAAGTAAAAAAAAAAGTACTCAGAACCGTTGATTAGGGTTTCCATCATTTGGGAAGAGTCTGAATGCCACTGTCAAATTATCAATTAAAATTAAAAAAAAAAACGGGTTAAGTGCGAGTCGGACTCTCGCCACCGAGGCTTCCTTACAAATTTTAGGATTGTAGATCAAGAAGAAGAGCATATACTCTAACAGTTGACAAACTTAAATTTACAGGTGTAAGCACTCATTTTGTATGTAATTAACTACAAATACTTATAAGTTTGTAATGATTTCTTTCTATGAAATACCTAAAATTTTTCACTTTTCAGATTTTTTCCTTTAGTTCTCATATTGTGCTTATCGTGTATACGTGGAAGTACCCTATAGGATTGATCACGCGGCGAATTACTTACATTTCAGACTCCTTGATTCTTATCTCTCATCTTGATCTTGATTTCTTTTCTTTAAGGGACCATGGATTTGATATTAATTTATTTCGACACGATTTCGAGATAAATGGTATTGACAGACAGACAACAAAGTGATCCAGTAAGGGATCCGTTTTTCCTTTTTGACGGAACCCTAAAAACCGGAAACTTATTCAAATCTTTACTAATATTACAAAGCTGAGGGAGTTTTTTTGGATGAACGCGCTAATATCAGGAACTACGGGTCGAATTGAAAAATGTTATTTGTGTTGGATAGACCATTTATTGAAATAGGCTTATAGTCTATATACGTATTATTACGTGAAATGTTTCATATTATACTTTTATTTACAGAGTTATCTCTGATATTTAAAATGTGGTATACATGCACTCACCCAGCTATTTGCTCGCGGCCACAGACAAACATTAGTGTCGAATACATTTTTTTAGCTTTACGCTGTACCGCACACAGCGGGGTAGACAGAGGGAGCATGGGAACCTAGTGTCTGTGGAACGGAATGTCTTAAACATTCTGTTCCCCACTTTCCACCGAATTCTGGAAATATTGCGAGTTTAGTGGCGTTACCAGAGCGAGGAAATGACAATAAGTATTTCATTCCCCGTTGTGCGTATCGAACCCACAACCGTCGTGTTTAAAGTCACATGTTTGTGCCTCTCTTCTAATAATTAAATATTATTAATGAATAATCAAAAATTAAAGAAATTTTATACATTTAAACACAATGTAAAATAAACACTTATAATTAAACTTAAAAACAATTCTAAACAAAAATAATTTGAGCTAAAAATATATTTTAGTGAACTATTCTATTCACAAAGATACATTTCTCTTTAGTAACTTTGCATTTGAATAAAAATATGTATGAAAATATTAAAAAAAAATTGGTAAAGCGTAGGCCTAGCGGAGCTTTGTCGTCGAGAGGGTCACTCGCAGATCAAGAAGGCCATGAATTTGACCTACATTATTTCAGCTAACGTGGCTTTAACGTGAGATAGTTTTAAATATATTAAAATATTTTACTTTTTTATATGTAAATTGGACTTTTTTGTGTTATAATTGTTACTTTTCAAGCTTTATTCAGTGTAGAATACGGGGAGAATCTGGGGTTAAGGCACTCTGTTTCTCTTTTTCCACCTAAATTCAAAATGCAGTATCTTGAAGTGTTGAAATACGCGACTCAACGCTGCGTTTTGTCCTAGGAAATACAAGAAATTAAATTAACTCATCTTTCATGTGGGGATTGAACCCATAACCATTGCCCTCGTAGCATAGTAGACGCAAATTTATCTTACAGTTCTTATAGATATATATATAGTTTAATAAAAATAAAATAAATCTTCTCTTGGTTTCCTTATTTAACGCTGTACAGATGATTGTAGTGAACGCGGACTTTAGTAAAAGAAAGTACACAAAACAAAATGAAAATTTAGTACTTTCAATTACTAATGTCCGAATACACTATAATTCTTCTTTATTCTTTTCTGCTTCTTCTTCTCTGGTTTTCTTCTTTTTTCTTTTTTCTCGTAGTCTTTATATGTACTGTATGTACATATATCTCCCATATATGGGATTTTTTCCCCTTCATATATCTAATAGATAATTTAAAGTCCTATAACTAAATTTTGAAAATGTTATTCGATCAAGATACATTTTTTGTTAACTTTAAGTTTCTAATATTTTAAAAATTACCTATATATTTTATTTTCGTAAAAAACCTTTTTTATTACAGGCCCCATATGTACAACTATAGCACAACTAATTAGAATGGGTTTAATGGGTAATCGCAGATGAAATCACTCATACGCTTATTAAATATCAGAATATTTATTTATTTGAGGCCGGTCGTGGCGCAGCGGCACGAGGTGTGACTGCAAAACCGACCGGTTGTGGGTTCGATCCCCACTCGAGGAGATGAAATATTTACTTAAATTTATATTTCCATTTCTTCGCTCTGGTGTCGAGGTTAAGCGCGGCGTTGAGTTCTGCCACTCAACACGCAATGCCTCCAGAATTCGGCAGAAAGTGGGGAACGGAGTGTCTTAACACGAGGTACCCTCTGCCTACCCTGCTGTGTGCCGGATACAGCGTGAAGCTAATTTAATTTTTTAATTTATATTTGAAACATGCACATTGGTTTATTATTCAAAAAAGAAGCAGCACGTATGCTTTTTTCCGTACAGCAGTTTACTGGTGTTAAGACACTATTGCTATGAAGGTGTGGGGAACAGTTAACAATTTTCCGTTCCAATCGTTGAAATTTTGCATGGCTGAGTGACGTAACTTAACGTTGCGATTTGTCTATCAGGAATGGAAAATGAATATAATATTCGAATAATATCATTTCCCCGAGCGGGGATTGAACCCATAACCATCGAACAATTACTAAGCACCTTGAAGTTATTATGTAATATATATTTTAGCAGCTTTACGCTGTATCCCACACACAGCAGGGTAGGTAAAGGGAACCTAGTGTTAAGATACTTCGTTCCTCACTTTCCGCAGTATTTTGGAGGCATTGCATGTTGAGTGGAGTAACTCAACGCCGCACTTTGCCTCGATGCCAGAGCGTAGAAATGGAAATATAAATTTAAATAATTATTTCATTTCTTCGAATGGGGACCGAACCCACAACCGTAGTGTTACAGACACACCCTTGTGCCATTGGGCCACGACGGCCTCCTATAATAAAATAATTGTTAATATTACACTACTTACTTATACCGACCATTGGAAGATCCTCATAGAGAGATCGTATTGAAAAATTACACCATTTCCTCGCTTCTCGCTTTTATATTCATTTTTTTATCAAAAATTCACAATTTTCCTTGTTTTTTTGGTATCTATAGGGTATACTTTCGAATTCGCTTCATAGCACAAGATCGTTGGACTAAATCATTCATAGTATAGGTGCTTAAATTTTATTATCAATCCATAAAAGTTATATAGAAGCTTATTTTTTTTTACTGTACTGTATCTCGCACACAGCAGGATAGCCAGAGAGAACCTAATGTTAAACGACACTCCGTTGCGTTCCGTGCTGAGTAGCGCAACTCAACGCCGCGCTTTACATCAGAGCGAAGAAATGAATATATTGAATATTTCATTTTCTCGAATGGGAATCGAACCGACAATCTGTCGCACTTACCGTCACATTTTGTGCCCCTGCGCTATGACATTATTAGTATGACATAAAACTAAGTTTACGCATTTTTTATATTTTTGTATGTGATATATTATGCCTTTACTGAAAATGAATTCTCCCTAAATGGTAAAATATATTAAGTAGAAAACTTGATTTACTCTAATGACTTTACATATTATTTCAAATATATTAGGGTTTCGTAGGATCTGTTTTTCAAAACCATTTATTTCGAGATCGCGTGAAGATACCAAGCTGGATTTGATATCAAATATTCAGAACTAGGGCCCCATGGAGCAAAAAAAGAATTAAGCTTCTAAGTCAATGCAATCAAAAGATACAAGCATTGATGCACCGTTATTGCTGAATTTTCGATGAAACTCACTTCGTTTAGGATACTTCCCGTGGACCTATTGTTATGAAATTTGGCAGGAAGTCTAAACTTACAATACAGATAAAGGAAAAAATCCGACAGGTTATAATTTATAGATATTTTATAGAAAAAAATAATTACAAAATTGTATTTGTGGTTCATTTCATAACATAACATATATTTGTCAACTTTTATTAGTTATACTTCTCATTGTCTGAATACTGAAATTAGTACGGAACCTGGAATAAAGTCTGATTATAAACTAGATTCTTAACACGAAGTCTCGAATTCGGGCGGAAAGCAAAGACCAGAGAGTCCTAACGCCAAGTTTTCTCAGGCTATCCTGCTATATCTTCAATACAGCATGAAGCAGAGTTTACATTTAAGGCAATAAGAGAAAGTTAAAGATTTTGCAGGATTTATATCTAAGTATAAGTACATGCATACATGCATTAAAATACCAAATAAATAAATGCATTATACATTAACTTCGGTAACTTTTTACTTTATGCAAATCTGTGTGCATTTGAAATGCAAAACACTAGGTTACTGCGACTTAACTTGGCGCCAGCTTGTGTCTAATCCCCAGCCGCATCCCCTCGTAAACTTGGCTTCACTTGAAGTTGGGAACATTCGCCGAAAATGTAAACTAGAATGGTCTTAGTCGATATTTCTGGACATTTTAAGTGGAACATAAATTTTTGTAATTACGTTTTAGTTTCGTTATTGGTACGTAAATGTGTATAGTATGTGTCTATAGTCTTTCTGGAATAGGCGGGAATTTTATATGGAATAATCTGGTGTTCCTGCACAAACTTCTGTTAAAGGTAGAGTCGAGACAGTTTGGATTATTTTTACTAAATTGCATATTCTTATATATTTGAGGCCGGTCGTGGCGCAGCGGCACGAGGTGTGACTGCAAAACCGGCTGGTTGTGGGTTCGATCCCCACTCGAGGAGATGAAATATTTACTTAAATTTATATTTCCATTTCTTCGCTCTGGTGTCGAGGTTAAGCGCGGCGTTGAGTTCTGCCACTCAACACGCAATGCCTCCAGAATTTGGCAGAAAGTGGGGAACGGAGTGTCTTAACACTAGGTTCCCTCTGCCTACCCTGCTGTGTGCGGGATACAGCGTGAAGCATATCCTTATTTTAAATAGATTTTTTAACCAGCTCGAAAAATGCAAAGTACGTTGCCACTACTGTACAACGCAGTAAAGTGACAAAATAATTCATGTGATGGTTTTTGTACATTTTAATGTAATGTTTACTTGGATAGAATGATCAAAGATCATCGACGATATTAAAAAATGTTTTACAAGTCTTCTTTGGAAAATGCGCCTAAATATTCCCATATATGTAGATATTTCTTCTAAAACATGCTTAAGTCATTCACTATTTATACAAATACAGCTTTTTTTTCTAAGAAAAAGAGAAGAGAAAAAGGAGATCCCCTTGTCTTTGTAATTTTTCTAACACTGACGGTTTCCAATCTACCAGGAGACTGGTCGTTACAAGTATTTGTAAGATTTATTGCCGTTTAACCTTCGAGATCCATCTAGTGGGACTATCCGTAATCTTGTGGTAAGACCGGAGTTAAATAGGACTTAAGATGCATTCTAGTGACAAATTTCGTTTTGCAAAATGTTGTCAATATTATCGGCCGTATAAAAAGTTGTTTCTGGTTTTATAGTTTTGTTAATATCACATATTTTTTTCCATTTCTTTGATGGCAGATTTAAATGTATAAAATATTATATAGGAGGCCCTCGTGGCGCAGCGACACTCTGTTTTAAAAATACGAAGGTTGGAAGATTCGATTCCCGCTCGGGGAAATTAATAATTTTCATTTCTTAATTTTGGTATCAAGATAAAGAGTGGCATTGATTTCCCTCATTACACACGCAATATCTCGAAAATTGAGACGGAAAGTACTAAATGGAGTGTTTTAAACTAGGGTAACCCTCTGCCTCTCCAGCTATATGCGGGATAACGCGTGAAGAGCGGGGCCCGGGACCATAGTATCATCACTAATTATAAATAACCAATCCTAAAAGACTTTCACACCATTACGTGTTAATTACAATTTTTTATACAAAAGACTTTCATTTGAAGTTCACAAGAGGAAGAAAATTACAAAAGAAAACTTGGATTTATACGGACACAAGCGAAATCGCGATAGCCCTCAGCGCTGGGGCGTGACCCAAATACACAATGTTAAATTCCTCGTTCTTCCGACTATTTTGGATATAATGGTATTTGCTTAGTCATTTTTTTTTATAAAGTGATAAGATTATTATAAATAGAGGCCACGGGTGTGAGTGTAAACGGGACGGGTTGTGGGTTTGATTCCCACTCGATGAAATTCAATATTTTATATTTTTGTATCTGGCTCTGGTAACGAATACGATACCTTCAAAATTCGGAACGGAAGTGTCTTAATGGGAACGGAGAGATTACCCTATGTGCCTAACACAGCGTGAAAATAGAAAAGCTCTTTACGTTGTGGTGGTTTGGGTTCAAATTGTTCTTATTATTATATTGTTCAATTGTACTGGCCTCTAAAAATTTGTAGGTATAAAAATACATGTGCAATAATTAATATATACATACATATAACATATTATTGAGGCCAGTCGTGGTGCAGGGGCACAAAGTGTGACTGTAAAATCGACTGGTTGTGGGTTCGATTCCCACTTCATTTCTTCGCTCTAGTGTCGAGGCATCGCGCGGCATTGAGTTCCGCCAATTAACACGCAATGCCTCCAGAACTAGGTTCCCTCTGCCTACCCTGTGTGCAGCAGCGTGAAGTTGACTTTATATTACATTACTTAAGTTTTGTTTTACAAATCGCATCTCTGTTCATTATTTATTTATTTTTAAAGTATTTTTAAAATTGCGAATCAAAATAAAATTAGCCAGTGCTTAAGCTGGCGAAAGCTCATTTATTTATGAAGAGCTTTAAAAACGCTTTAAAATCTTCTGAATATTTAATGTACCTAAGAGTTGTAAAAATCTTTTCTTCTGTTTTACAGCTTCACGTAGGAGGGTGACTGAGGGCAGAGAGAGAGAGAGATAGTGTTAAGACACATCGAATTCTAGAGGCACGGCGTTGTTGAGCGGCGGAACTCAACGTCGTGTATTATCTCATTACCAGAGCAAGGAAATGAAAATAATTAATATTCCCACTCGAGGAAGTAAAAATATGCAATATTTTCATAACCTCATGTGGTAATCGAACCCAAATACTGTTGCATTTACACACTTGAGGCCTCCTTAATATATTATATTGTGGGACTTTTTATAAATTAACAAAAATATTTTGTGAGCAGTACCTAAGCCAGTTAAATCTACAACTAGTTAACTAACAGTAAAATACTCTTAGAAATCGACTAATTTTATATTAGATTTTTTTTAAAATCAGTTTCACGTTGTATTCCGCACTCAGCAGGGTAGGAGGGAAACTAGTGTAAGAACACTTCGTTTCCCATCTAAAAATATTTTTTGATTATTAATACACTTAAAGAAATATTTAAATATTTAGTAAATCCACAATAACTGCACCTAAATTGCAATCACATAAAATATTAAAGAATTAGTAAATTAAATTAAAAAATATATTAAATTAACTTCACGCTGTTACCGCATACAGCAGGGTAGGCAGACGGAACCTAGTGTTAAGACACTCCGTTCTCTAATTCCGCCGAGTTCTGGAGGCATTGCGTGCTGAGTGACGGAAGACAACGCCGCGCTTTGCCTCGACACCAGAGCGAAGAAATAAAGATATAAATAAAAATAAATATTTCACGTCCTCGAGTGAGGATCGAACCCACAACCAGTCGATTTTACATTCATACTATGGCGCCACGACCGGCCTCAAATTAAAAATTAATTAGTAAATTAATTTCTTATCTTATTATCTTCAAACGTTTCATTTATTTAGTTAAAATAAAGATCCTACTTACTTACTTACTAAATTTATGATAAAAAATAAGATATTTTTGAACAAGAAAAGCCCACAAACTTGACCGGATTTCGCTCGCGTTTTTCTTATGTAACGTGTAACTTGGTGCTCTATAACATAGTGTATTTGGGTCACGCCTTGTCACGGCTAAGGGTGATCTCTAGGTTAGACCTGCTGTTTGTATAATTCACAGTTTTCTTTGTAAATTTCATCCCTTACTGTATGACATTTAAGATAGTGACTTGTCTATTTGGGATATGTGGGGTGGTTTTGATATTATTTTGAAATAGCTGGTTGTTTTTTTTAGCTTCACGCTGTATCACGTGTATAGCGTGGTAGGCTAAGGGATACTAGGACCAAGTGTTGAGACACTTCGTTACCATTAGGACACTTCTGTCTTGTCATTGTCTTTTTAGCTGAACTCTGGAGGCATTGTGTGTTGAGTTCCGGAACTCACTGCCGCAAGCTATTGACATATAGTAAAAGTAAGTATAAGTATAAAAAGTAAATATAAAAAGTTATTTGACTAGAGTATATAATGTTTTGCTTATTTTAATCTGATATATCTCCTAAATGCACCATGTGAGATAGAGGCAATTCGTGGCGCAGGGGCACAAATTGTGACTGCAAAATCGACTGGTTGTGGGTTCGGTCCCCACCCGAGGAGATGAAATATTAATTTAAATTTATGTGCGGGATACAGCGTGACGCTGATTTATTCTGATTTATTTTATTTACTATGCGAGACAGGCAGAAAGAATCTTGAGATTATTTCACTCAATTGTAATAAACCGTGAAAAATATTGACAGAAAAAAAATCTCACGCCGACCAGCATAGTATTTACTATGTATATTGAATTCTAGATTTCTCAAAAAACTAAAAAAATATTGAAAACGTTTCCGGAATCGGAATATACTAAAATTAACATTCGACACGAGCGCGGTCCTGTTAAATGTTATATAATGTTTAAAAGATTCACATAAAAACCGTAAAACTTGAATAGTATTGGTGTAGTTTATTTATATTACTAGGTGTATTCTTTTCATTTTTACCGTAAAACTTTTATAATTTTACGGTAAAAATCAAAATTCTTAGCAACATGTAGGTTTATAAGAAATTAGTGTTCACAAATACAAACAAACACAAAAAGAAGCATATAAGTAAATACAAAAGTAGAATATAATTTTGCGTGTAACTGCGTGTTTGAGTGGTATAAGCTGTCAAAAAACGTGATGAATTCTGTATGAGAGCGCCCGGCATCCGAGTGAGGAGGCGTCAGAACATAAAGTATGCAGAAAGCCGCGATAAATTGCCTTATCAAGCTTTGAATTAAAGCTTCAATTAAAAAATAAGCTTTTTAACCGACTTCAAAAAGTTTAATAATTGGTTATATAAAGGATTTTATCGAAAAATCTTATGCATATATATTTAAGTAAAATATAAAAGAAAATATCCTTTTTTAATGAGTGTAATTTTGAAGTCGATTTGTTAGCTTTAAGACAAGATAATGTAAGATTTTTTAGTATATAATAGTTAAAAAACTTATTAAAAATATAACAAAAGCGAAGTACGCATTATTTTTAATATATATTTTAAATTAGATTTGATGAAATAAACGAATGCTATGTAATTTAAATATATTAAAAGTAATAATAATAAAAAAAATACTAAATTTAAAATCAATTCGTTAATTTCATATACTTATCATTATTTACTTATTATATCTATCTACCCATGTACTCTCAGTAAAAAATGGAAATTAAGACTAATATTTCAAAGATTTTATATGAAGGTTATATTTTAAATTGTTAAATATTAGTATGTTTAAAGATCCAAAGGAATATTTAAAAAAATATTTATATCTTAATAGCTTTGTTTTATTGTTTTTTATTCAAATAAGCAAGAGCACATGGTAGATATGTTAAATTTAATAATTTAACTGAAAGTGAAAGGTAACTGAACCACAATTACATATTGTTTTCTACATATTGTACTTAATTTTTATTATTTACATAAAAGAAAATTAAAAATATACATATATCGACACTCATGACCAAAAACCGAGTATTTGAAAAAGCTTTAATATTTTTTGACATTTTCTTATGTTCTCTATATCATTTAGACATGCTCGAGTACACTATGAGAATATGTGCACTAATAATAGCAATTCGAACTCCTTTTTTTTTTAATTTCCAGCACAAATTCTGGAGGTATTGAGTGTTGAGTGACGAAACTCAAATCGCTTTGCACCGTTGCCGGAGTGAGGAAATAAAAATATTAAATATTTCATTTCCTCAAATGGGAATCGAACTCACAACCTGTCATTTTTACATTCAATTTTTAGTAACCAGTCATCGCCCGCAACTTTTTTTTGCGTGTACTTTGAGAATAAAAATGAAAAAACCGTATGAATTATATAGATAGTCACTACACTGCCTAAATTACTTCAAATTCCAACTATCCAATAATAAATTAGTATAGGGTTAAATTAGATATGTGGTAACAATTTTGACCATTACCAAAATACATGTAATATCCTAATTTACAGCGTCGATACAAGTATTACTCAAAACCAAAAAAAAAAACCAAAACGTGGTTAAACTACCTTCCACCACCAGCAACCTTAACCAAAGTGTAAGTAAGTGGAAAGCGAAGCAGCTGTGCGTACCTAACTCACCGTCGTGCATAGGATCGATGGTGTGTATCATGAGTTGCAGCAGACCGTGGCGGAACTTGGCCGCGGGAGGTGCCTTGCTCGTCCCGGGGGTGGCGGTGGCGGTCGCCGTGTTGGTGCCGACTGAGGTCTCACTCGATGTGGTCGCGTTTCCATGCTGGAAGAAGGTATATTAGTTTAGAAGAGCGATAAATTAGGTTATAATTTTAAAAAAAATACATTCTTTTCACGCTTAATAGGGTGCCTTCTAAAGAATTTAGTGCTAATTTTCTCTATTTCCCACTGAAATTTGACAATGTTGTCAAATTTCAGGACATTGTGTGCTGAGTGATGGAAAATTGGTACAAAATAACTGTATTAACGAATTGGGTGAAACTTTATTACCGATGTTTTGATATTGTTTTTAAAATAGTGATGTTCTCAAACACGAATGTAATTTGGATTAAGAAATAAATAATTATGTAGTTCAAGCGGGCGAAGCCGCAAGCGGATCGCTAGTTCAAAATAAAAACTAAAAAGCACCCAATTATATCTAAAAAAATAAAAAAGTATGAAATCTGAGCTTAAGAAAAAGACCTTTAATTCTTCGTAGAATTATTTATATACAAAAATATCTGTTCATTATTTTTATATAACTGTTTTAATTATCTTAAAGAGTAGAGCCATTGTTCGAAATAACAACAATGGTAATAAAACAATGCTCTCTTCGAAGAGCTTAGTCGTCACGGAAGGGTTGTTCTATACGAAAATAACCGAACTAAATATAGATTTGCGGTTGCGAATAAAAAATTTAATTATTAATACACTATATTTTTGTTTTTTTATTGGATTTTTTTTTATGGATAATTTCAAGGTTTTTTTTGTTGTTGAATTATTTTTTTACGTTAATTGACTATATGGATTTTCGTTTACTAGTTGTAGGTTCGATTCCCACTTGAGGAAATGAAATATTTCATATTTTTGGGGAAAGTGAGAAAGGGAAGTGTTTTAATGGGAACAGAGTGTCCTAATTTTAGGTTCCCAGGTTCTGCCTAACTTTCTATGCATACTCGTATACAGGATACAGCGTCATTTTAACGACAGCAATATAGCTTATTTTTAGCTTCTCGCTGTATACCGCATTTAGCAGGCTAGTGTTAAACTATTGGGACACTGTTCCTTACGCACCGCCGAATAATGATGTATTATACGGAACTCAACGCTACGTTTTGTCTGAATAAGAGCTAAGAAACGAAAATAAATCATTTTCCGAATAGAATTTGTACCTACAACCGTCTCATCTGCAGTCAGTCTATGTCACTGTGCCATTACGCCTTCATATACCTAGAATAGATATTCATGTCGAAAGTTCTATCGTCATTTATCTCCTACAAACGTTCATATATTTCTACTACATTTTGTTACAAACTTGTGCCACCTAAAACACCTGAGTTTTATACTTGTAGATAATATATGGCTATGGAATTTATATGTACATATTATAAATTTTATATTATGATTAAATTCTGAACCTTACAATACAAAGTACAAACAAGTAACAACAAGGTACAACGTACAAAAATTTAACGTAGCGAAATTGGAACGGAGGATGGTTGCCAAAGGGCGCGCGTTCGATTCTCGCCACGTCCAAATTTTTATACTGAATACCACAAAAAATATAATTTTTAATGTTTATGAGCACCACTTTGAACGGTTTACATAAAACTTTACACATAGGCTACAATTGATTTAAAGATTTAACAATAAATTTAAGAGAGCAAAGCCATGTATAGCTCGCTAATAGTAAATTAGCTTCACGCTGTGTCCCGCACACAGCAGGGTAGACAGACGAAAGAATCTAGTGTTAAGGCACTCCATTCCCCGTTTTTCGCAGAATTTTAGAAGCCATGCGTTTTGATTGGCGGAATTCAATGAACGCCGCGCTTTGCCTCGACATCAGATCGAAGAAATAAAAATATAAATTAAATAAATAAATATTTCATTTCATCGAGTGGGGATTGAACCCACAACCAGTCGTGTTTACAGTCACACTTGCCGCTGCGCCACGACTGGCCTCTAGTAGTATATAGATATATTTTAAAATATACATTTTAACGTAGGCCCGAGGTTTTGTTTCATATTGTACAACTAGCGGACCCGGACGCGGCTTCGCCCGCTTGAACTATACGAATGCTTATTAGATATATTTATGAAATTGTTTTTGAAAATATCTAATTTGAATGAAAAAAAATATAAGTAAACGTAATCATATTAAAATATTTATAAAAAAAAAATAAACAAAACCAGCTACATTATTAATATCATCAAAGTAAAATAAATATTTAAAAGAATTAAAATTAAATGTGTTGTGCTATGTTTTTGCAAGTGCATGTGGTTATTTACATAATACTTAAAGACAATAAAAAATATTATATTTTTTGTCTCTGTCTGTCTTTCTATTTCCCCGGCCAATGTCCAGAATAACTGAACTGATTTTTATTGAACTTTCAGTGATCGATTTTACTGATTTACTCGGGAAAAATCTTTTTACACGTTTTCCTTGCGCGCGTACATAGATACTATATGAAATAACTAAAGTCCTTTCTACATTAAATATGATAAGTTTCGCGAGCAATATCAAATAAAATCCCAAAAAACTAAAACCATATTTTATTAAGTGTATAACAACGCAATAGATAACCATCCAAGATGAAATAACCAACAATTCTTTCCTTAAATAATAAGTACTTAAATAATATTATGCCGACGCCGCGCAGGGCCGCAACTTACACCACACCAAGAAATTTATGAAAATCTAACTAAACTACTACTCGAATAAGCGAAGAACCAAAGAAAAGTATAAATTAATTATAATTACATAAAAATTAACAGTAGTTCGAAAATGTATGAAAATTTACAAAACTGTCAAAATCTGCCCGTTCGCGTCGGTCATACTATGCCGGTCGTATGCTAGGTCATTTCGAATCAGTGACATCTCCTTAATTATTTATTAGAATGTTATACAGTAAACTATTATTTCAATCCAGATGAAATGTTACAAGTGACTATTATATTCATTTTCATAAGGATCAATATAAAATTATAGAAAATACATAACCCAATAATAACCCAAAAACCCGATAAATATAAAGTAAATTAATTAAAATGATTAGTTTTGCTTAACCTTCAGAGATAAACATGGTATATGTATAGCGGACTTTTTAAATATTAAAGAACAATATTTTTGTAAAACATTGTTTTTATGTATCTCATAAGGTTGAGTCGGCGCCCGCCATGTATGCAAGCTCATTTTGGGTGACGTTTTCTTATAACCGTTGCTTAGCAACGGTCGGTTGTTATTAACATGGCGGAATAAATTGCCTGTCAAACTAAAAAGTATTTTAATATATTAGTATATATCGACAATATTACAAATATGAGAAAAAAAAGTAACCTATGTTCATCCGAAGACCCTTAAGTATTTCTTTAAGAGTGTTTTATCACAATTGAATTAGCGGTTTGGCCCTGATTGCGTAACAGACAGACAGACAGACAGACAGACAGACAGACAGACAGACAGA
>JAATLQ010019633.1:8861-45887 GCA_013421005.1 Heliconius erato x Heliconius himera
ACAGCAGGGTAGGCAGAGGGAACCTAGTGTTAAGACACTCCGTTCCCCACTTTCTGCCGAATTCTGGAGGCATTGCGTGTTGAGTGGCAGAACTCAACGCCGCGCTTAACCTCGACACCAGAGCGAAGAAATGGAAATATAAATTTAAGTAAATATTTCATCTCCTCGAGTGGGGATCGAACCCACAACCAGTCGGTTTTGCAGCCACACCTCGTGCCGCTGCGCCACGACCGGCCTCTTAATTATTTATTATACGTATATATTTTTGTAACATTACGTTCTTTTTACCTATGTTATGTTTTTTAAAACTCTGTTAAATGTGCTGATGTCAGTTAATAATTTAATGTACTGCTTCAGAAACAGCCTCAAATGTTTGATTTGGGTAATGATTCATAATATTCTTTGTAAAATAACTGTAATAATTGCATATTAACTCCTGTACAGTTTTTAAATTTTATTATAAAATGTACAGTTTTTAAATTTTATTATAAATAAAATTATATTATTAGCTAAATGTACAATTGGTAAATATGTAGTTATTACAGTGTACACGTAGAGGATGTTTTTAGGCATTTTTATATAAATTTATTTCAAACGAACGAACGAATCAAAAACTCCTTGTAATTAGTTGATATTTCTTTCAAGATCAAACCGTTCTTTATCTCAGTGTTGAATTAATTACGAATTAAACTTAACTGTTATGATTTATGAAGGTAATCTCCACTAACAATTCAATTTTGTTTACTTTATTGTATAAAATATTGTATAATAGTGCTTCAAAAATATATCAACAGTCATATAACCAAGACGTTTCGAATGTCATTCGTTAGCCGAGGAATCTTATCAGCGCGATTGCTATATAACATTCGCAGGCAAACTAATGCCTTGAGATCATTCAAATGAGGATAACTTTTCTTTTTGATGAACCGATTTTGATGAAACAAACTTTAATTACTAAGTTGAGTTAAAACAAAGTAATTAGTGAAATTTTCAAGTAAGTCGGTTCAGTACTTTCAGAGAAAAATGTGACCATACGTATCGACAGACAGACAGACAAGAAAATGTTTTTGCTTTCTATTATTCTTTTTAAGTGTCGTTCTATCCATTTCAGTCAAAATTACTAAATGTACAGGCTAAATATTTTTACTGTTTTATTATATATAGAGATAATTGCTTTGTTGTTTTTCTTGAAATAAAATAAATAGACACTTTTAAGTGATAGTTATAGGAAGCAATTGACAAAATGATAAAAAAAAGGAAACGGACCACTCTCAACGGATTGTATAGATTTTTTATGTGCAGATAACAAAACACTCGTTTTACTTTTTATTTTAATGTTTTCTTACTGATGAAAAAAAACAAAAAAGGTTCCCTATTCATCGTGCATTCCTATATATTTTTTTTATATTTCAACTCGAATTTTCGAAAAACCGATTTTTTTTCGTTTTAATTATTATATTACTTTATACTAAAAGGCTTACAATAAAGATTAGGCCTTAAAATAAATACGTAAGATACCTATCCATGTCCGGTTATTATTTAAAAACAACATTTATTTGTTTCAGATAATGAAAATGAATGAAACATGAAATATGTCAATGTGTATTGAATACAAAAATGTGACTCATAATGATCGAATCGTATGAAAATTTAGAAAATTACGACTTTAATCCAACCACAGCTTGCAATAACTATTGTAACAACCACACTATAAACGCTGAAAAATATAACTATACAGCTTTAAACAGGACTAATTCAGCATGGATCGACGACGGGATTTGTTCACCGACAGCGTCTGCAAGCTTCCTAACGACGCCAATTTTTCAATCCTGTGTATTCTTAATGTACTGTACTGTGTTTGTAATCGCTTTAATCGGCAACGGACTCGTGTGCTTTGTGGTACAAAGCTCACCGCGTATGAAGACAGTAACCAATTATTTTATAATGAACTTGGCTATCGGGGATATATTGATGACCATGTTTTGCGTACCATTTTCTTTTGTATCCATGTTAGTGCTTAGATACTGGCCGTTTGGTGTAGTTATGTGTAAAATTGTAAATTATTCTCAGGCAGTGTCAGTGTTAGTGAGTGCATACACGTTGCTAGCTATATCTATTGACAGATATATGGCAATTATGAGGCCTTTGAGGCCTAGATTAGGAACAACCGCTGCTAAAATGGTGGTCGCAGCGGTGTGGGGAGGAGCATTGTCCACAGCTGCTCCAATTTTTATTGTATCACAAATACAAAGACCGACTGAGTGGCATGAGTATTGTAAAGCGTGAGTATAATTTTATTTAAAATCGGAAAATTATATTTCACAATCACTTATAGTTGTATATAGGTACTTGTATTCAAATTCTTGTGACAATTTTACGTTAATGTTCTATGTTTAAATTTACTTAGTAGTTATAAGTCGTAATCGAGGTCGTCGTGGCGCAGGGGTACAAGCGTGAGTCTCTAAGCGCAACGGTTGTAGGTTCGATTCCCACCCGGGGACAAATGAAATGTTTTAACATTTTCATTTCCTCTCTCTGGTAACGAGGCATCTCCGCCACTCAACACGCAATTTCTCAAGAATTTAGCGGCAATTAGGGAATAGAAGTGTCTTAATGGGGAACGGAGTTCTTAGTTATAGGTAAGTAGGCCCAAGCACCCTTTGTCTACCCCCTGTTATGGGCGGGATATAGCGTGAAACTTAAAAAAGTGTTAAAAAGATAGTTATTTCCCTTAGTCAAATAAAATGCTGATTACATCATACATAGGGGCCGTTCAAGTATTACGTAAGCACTATAGGGGGACGGGGGGGTCTTGGGTTTGCTTATTTTTGATGACATGGGGGGTGGGGGGGTCTAGCAAGTAATTACGTAAGCAGAAGTTATTTATTTATTTATTTTTTCATATATATTATGGCTATATTTGGTAGACGTATGTATGGTAGACGATAGAACTATTAGTTTTATAATATATTATATAAGTTTATTATATCTATTTAGCGGAAATGGCACATGATCACGAGTCTAAATTTCAAATTATATAAAAATCTGTGGCGATTTAAGGATTTTTCCATACAAACTTTCAACCTCTTATTTGCTTTTCACCCTTAAGGGGTGAATTAAAATATACCACGAAACACGTGTTCAATGAAATATTCTTAAGAGTCTGAATTTAAAGTTTTAAAATCGGTGCTGATTTCAATTTTATTCCTTACAAACTTTCAACCTCTATTTCATTCCTTTAGAGTTAATTTTTTTAAATTCCCTTCTTAGTGGACTTCCAGAATTCGAAAATATAAATCTGTCCAAATATCACGTTTCTACTGTCAGCAGTTACGGCTGTGCTTGCGTCTTACCTTAGTCAGTGGGAACATATCCTTTTATATATGATACAAATAAAATATCAATAAAAAAAAATATGCCAATGTTTACGTAAGCATTGGGGGAGGGGGTAAGAGGATTGCTTATTTTTGATGACATAGGGGACGGGGGGGTCAATAATTGCAAAAAAACTGCTTACGTAATACTTGAACGGCCCCATACACAAAGAATGTGATACAAAAAAAATACATAATAGAGAACGAAACAAAAGAAAAAAATACTACTACCATGAAAATAATTAAAAATCTATTAATATATTAAAAATGCATTGTACTGACTATATGAAAATAAATTATTAAAAACTTATCAGGCACTCAATTAATTGAATATCATTAATTTATAAACGGGTTGCATATTTTCACAGAGATGTTTGTCTCGAACAATGGGGGCAGGCTGGACAAAGCGAGCAGTATTCCTGTGCACTCATGGTGCTTCAATTTGGCCTGCCATTAACCGCGTTGGTGTGTACGTACGCGCGTATAGCTCACGTTGTATGGGGCGGCCGCCCTCCGGGAGAGGCCCAGACAGCAAGAGATATGCGAATACAGAATTCCAAACGGAAGGTTAAAATTATAATAATATTTAAGACTGACCATGAGCCTACTTAAAATTTTAATAATTGCTTATTTGTATAAATATTCTTTGATTTCTGATTTATAGCAATTTTGTATTTTATTATATGAAACTAAAAAATAGTCAAGTTATTTTTAATTATAAAAATGTCAATTCCTTCTTAGTTCTAAAAAATAATAAAGTTTCCTAACTCTACATAATATTGTTAGATGCCTATGCCCGTGTGACAATATAACAGGATCATAAACTTTCTATATTATACCAGAAAAGTTAGCCTTGAAAATCTGTGTACCACAAAAAATATTTTTCCTGTCCAAACTGCGAGGTTTAGGCTTCAAGCATAATATACATTCCGTATCAGCGATATAAATTTCAAATTCACAGTCGACAGGCAAACTTTCCTCAATGCAAAATGTTGTTTGTTTTCAAGCCGCAAATGCTAAAAGTTTTGGCATGTGGATTTTGATTCTTGTTTGTAAAATAATATAATGTAAAAAGTGCTTTAATGTTAGCAGTAACCTGTCAGGTTCCTTGTTGTCAGTTTCCAGTTCCTAGTTGTGACATATTATTCATTATTATATTTCAAAGCGTCTCCTTTGATTTTTATTAATTAACATTTGTTATTAAATAAATATTACTATGTAAAAATTAAAAATTAGCTTCACGCTGTATCCCGCACACAGCAGGGTAGGCAGAGGGAACCTAGTGTTAAGACACTCCGTTCCCCACTTTCTGCCGAATTCTGGAGGCATTGCGTGTTGGGGGGCAGAACTCAACGCCGCGCTTAACCTCGACACCAGAGCGAAGAAATGGAAATATAAATTTAAGTAAATATTTCATCTCCTCGAGTGGGGATCGAACCCACAACCAGTTGGTTTTGCAGTCACACCTCGTGCCGCTGCGCCACGACCGGCCTCCGTGCCGTATTACTATGTGCTTTGAAAATATCTGATTTTGAAATTTGATTTAATTGGATTGGCTTTAATTGTAATTAATTCTGTTAACTACCCTAAATCACAATAACATAATCATTACTTAGCCTAAACAGGTTTCAATCGCTATATAACTTAACTTAGCTTTACGCTTTATCCCTAACGCCCAATATTAATAACCTATCTCCAGCGTCAATATCGCGCCAATCTCTAGATTGGATAGATATATGAAACAATCTAAGATTGACGTTGGAGATAGGTTATTAATATTGGGCGTAAGTCGCTTTATGAATATGATATTAAACAAATATTTTTTTAGATGATTAAAATGATGGTGACGGTGGTGATTGTATTCACCGTATGTTGGCTTCCACTCAATATATTTATAGTAAGTATTAATTTATACTATTTGTATAATTGCAAAGTATATTACTCAAAATGGCTTTTAACGATTGGAAGTGAAGTATAGAGTTTAGTGGCGTGCCATTATATACCTATGTTTCACTATACATTACATTTATTGGACAGATAGTGCTTTATAGATAAAAAGTAAATATGAAATATAATTTAAATTTTTGCAGGAAAACGTACGTTATTCCAAGTGCAATGTTATTAATTTTCTTATTTTTTTTTAATATGACAGATTAAATTTTTTTAAAAATATAATATAGATTCTCTGGACAATCCACGAGACAGACGAAGAGTGGGCGACGTGGCCGGGCATGCCGTACGTGTGGTTCGTAGCGCACTGGCTGGCGATGTCGCATTGTTGCTACAACCCCATCATATACTGTTATATGAACGCGAGATACCGACGAGGATTTAAACAGGTAACTTTTATATACATTCTGAGAATTCTTTTATTTATTTAAATGTTTATGATAATAATATGACAAATCATATATATGTAATATTGTAATATATGTATAATATAAATATGTTATTGATTTTTGGATTATAGCAATAAAAACACTTTTAGTTTCTTCTGTAAAAGAAATGACATTAAATGTTTATTACTACTGTTACAAAACTTCTATACAACTACACCATAAACATTTTGACAGATTAAAATTAAAGGAAATTATAATTTACTTTACATTTCCCCTCCCGAAGCAGATAAAACAGGGTACTAAGGTTCCTCAAGCACAGTAACTGGAGTTAGTTTTGAAATGTGAAATAAATTTGATTCAGATTTTTTATGACCAGTATTTATCTTGAAAATTGAGTTTGATATTTTTTCCATGATTTAATACGGACCGCTTCTTAATTGGAAATTATAATTTACTTTACATATGTAATATTCGTAAGCAAAATAATTTAATTTCTCTACTAAAACTTAAAGACGGACTAGAATACAGTTCGCGAGGTCTAGGCTGAGCTTTGCATTAGTGTGTTCATATACAGTGAAGGTGCGACGTCGGTCCTCATCGGTTTCTGCCACAAAATAGCCAAAAACAGTATTTCCAAAATTTGTAGACTGATAGTATCAAACTATCGTATGATACGAAAGGCCTGTTATTGTGCTATATTGAAGAAGATAATCACGAGCACATAGCACATATCCAACAGTCTGGCCATATTTGTCAATTTTCTTAAAGATTCCGATTTTTTCCTTTAAAATTCCCAAATATCTGCTGAATCACTGAAAATCGCCGAATATATATGGGAGTGCAATGGGTAATTCTCTTTAATATTTTACCAACATTCGAATTCAAAAATCAAAGATGGTTGTAGATTATATTACCATCACGTTAATCGTTTCGATAATCCTGGGATCTTGCAAAATACCACTAATTAATTTATGATTATCAAGCAAGATTTTTTTACAAGCGTAGAGAATTTGTTACTTCGAATAACTACGTCGTCATAATATATTTGATCCTGAACATGGAGTGTATTTTTATTTATACGGACTGTATATTCGATCGACTTAGTCGACGTTTTCATTTTTTTTTATTTCATGACATTTTATACTGTTGGTTTGGTTTGATTGCATTTGTTTATTTTTTTTATATTGACGTTACTTCGAATAAATCTTACATGATTATATATAAAATCAATTAAAAGCATTGTTCAGTCTACATCACAAAATAATTAGATACTTATTGATTTCAAATAAAAAGTGCTTTACCTGTGTAAAGGCTTTCTAAACGACTTTCCATAAAAAGTAATCGTGTCCGACAAAGAATTGTATAAACATATCGTTTCCTTTTACTTCCTAGTTATAGTCTCATTCATAGGCCTTTATTTTTATTTTTTAGATTCTTGGAAATTTTCTTCCTTTCTGGGTAGATCATTCATCGCGATTGGGACAGCGGTCAAGTATGTGCGACGGCATTCCAATGTCGGGTGAGTTTACAACTGTTTTTCAAATTAAAATTGAAATACTTAAACTCCATATATATTTTCTGCCTAGCGACATCGTTAAAGATAAATGATTTCTAAAATATTATTTACAGCAGTCCCCTTATTTTGGATTGAATATCGTTGTTAAGTGACAATCTAATCAAGAATTTCCTTTACAGCTAATTTTGTATATTCATTTCTTGATTTTCCTTTAAATGAAGTTATGAAAAAGATAGGTAAATAACTTCTAAAAATTGGACGTCTTGGTTTTAAATATTTTTATAAATCATATTTTTAGTTCAAACTGATAAATTAATATAAAAAAAATGTAAATTCTGTTAAACCTTTATTTTCATTTACACGAAAATATTGGGCTTAGTTCTTTCTAATGTCATTTGTCAATCAATATTTAAAAAGATTTTATTTCTGCTTATTTTATTCTTCTCATTTAGTCTCCAAATCTTTTGGAGACTAAATGAGGTGAATTTTGTTACCTACGTACAAAATATAAGCTAATACTTAAATAGTCCTGATTCTATATTACTAAACTTACTAAGATGATTTAAATGGCAGAGTATGCAGAGGGAACCTAGTGAATTTAGTGTTAAGCCACTCCGTTCCCATTAAGACACGCTACAGTGTGAGTGTTAGTTAGTTTTAGTAATTGACATAACTATCCAATATTAAATTTTGTAAAATTATAATTGTTCACGAATAATAATAATTAATATGTTAAGCTGGTACTTTGAATCAAGAATACTTAATAAAGCTAACAGTTCTGTGAAACAATTAATAGAAATGTGTACATTTTCATTTAACGTATAAGCTTTTGTGCTTACGTATGATATAAAATAGTTATAATAGTTTAGTGTGTATTTTAAACCAATTTAATACGAAAAACCTAATAATAACAGATATACAATGTATCATTATCATTAAGTGAACTAGTAACGTCAATAAAATGTATAGTCTTACAGAAGATCCAAGTTTAAATATCAGGACTGAAAACAAAATGATTATGTTTAAATTATTTTAATTTAATTTAACTGGTCGGAATTCGACGCCTCCTTTCTCTTATTCCTAATAGGAGAAAGGAGGCGTCGAATTCGGACCTTTAACATTCTATATCTCAAATTCAGGGTAAAGTGGAAAACAAAGTGTCTTCACATTGGGTTCTCTCTGTTTTTAAATTTCCCATAACAGACCATCAAAAACTATTGAAAAAAATACCAAACTAGTTAATTAAAATGTAGAATGCATAGGTGGGACGGGTATAACGCGGCGCGGCACCAGCAGCAGGACGGCGTCCAAGCGCGCCGTCGCGCCGCCCGTGCGCGCGCTCTCCATACGCTCGCAACTGCAGTGATCTCAACACTAGCTATCTATCCATAATATAGATCTGTATGTAATAAATATTGTTCCTAATTGACTTACAGATGTTTCATACTCGAAAATAATACGTGTACAGTTCGCGAGGTCTAAGCTGAGCTTTGTATTTGTGTGAGTGTTTATATACATATATAGTGTAAGTGTGAATTCAGCCGTCGTCGCTGTGCTCAGCCTCTTGTACTAATAGCAACATTATATATTTTATTCCTTATTTTTGTGTTTCATTTATTAAAAGTGAAAAATAAAGTTGGCACTATCACCGTACAAAAATGGACCAAGCGGTGAAAAAAAAAACAAAAACGACACAACGTTGCTGTGGATCATAAAACGAAACAATTCTCAAATTTCTCAAATCTCAAACGATATTTCAAAATTATGCAGATGCAATCTCTGATGTGGAAGAATTGATATATTTTTTATTGATCTCTAATAATAAATATATATTTTTTTTTAATTTATGGCTCTACTTTTAGTGACACTCGCTCAAAGGCAAAGCTTAGTATAAGCCCCACGAACTGTAGAAATCTCAAATCATGTACGTTCATTGAAAAAGGCAGGATATCTTGAAAATCCTATAGGAAGGAGAAAAACAGGATTTTAGGTTTTATAATCAACAGTTAGTAAATAATAATTAATTGTTAGATAAACTGCTTCTGACAAAAAAGTAAATGTGGTGATTTTTTTCAAATTTGCTACAACATGTTATACAATATTGAGTTTCTCACATTGTATAATGTACTTTGATGTTACATTGTATATGTATTTATAAATTATCATTACAAAGTAATGTTTAGGAAGTTTTACTATAAATTATGTAGGTACTAGGTATATTGTAGAATTAAATATTTATTCAATTTAAGTGACATGTTATAAAAGAATCGAAATTAAAAAATACTTCGTCACTTAACTTGCCATTTTTATTTTTTTAATACCTGTTACATAATATGATATAGGTAAATTATATGTAAATAATAGAAACCTCTTCATGTTTCCTATTAAATAATGGCTAAAAAAGTTAAAATTTCTACTTAACTTGTTTCAAGCATTTATAATTGTACATAATTTATAATGTCTATATGTATTTTTTTTAATTTTAATAGATGTATTTAAACTGGTAGTTTTCCAAACTTAACAAAATATTGTAATATAATACCACTTTACAAAAGTGGCGATAGACTTGACCCTGGAAACTACAGTCCAATAAGGATTAGCTATCCGCAAGGATATGGATTCTGGGTCCCCTTTTATTTCTGCTTTATATTAACGATCTACCTTTTTATGTAAAGAATTTATGTAATATTCAATATTGAAAGAAGCAAAGTAAATTATGACGAAAGAATAGTGCATTAATAATCTAATGTTAAATGCAAAAAAAATGTATTGTACTTAAAAGTGAAAATATTAACGTTATAAAATCAAACAGTGTTTATAGGTTAACTATAGATTCTAAGCCCCAGAGGATTCCCACCTTGAAATACAGATAAACTCAGCTCGGCCGCGTACGCATTTTATTTTAGTTATTTTCATAGCATTTTATCTTATGGAATGCTACTTTAGGGTATCCTTAAAAAAATGGCCATGAGATCTATTTATAATACTAAAGCTCGAGATTATCTGCAAAAAGTTTTTAAAGGTACAGTTATCCTTACAATTGCCTCGCAATATATAAATTACAATATTCTGGTTGTTAGTCAACATATTCAATGTTATTAATTTACTAAGAGAAACTTGTAATAAAAGAGTAAAAAATTATTTATGGGTCTAAGTATACGTCTCTATAATAGTATTCCGCAATGTGTTTTAAATTTGTCTCTGCAGAAATTTAAAGTAACTGTAAAAATAACGTTAATTAGGAAAGCTCATTATACTGTCCAAAAATATTTGAAGGATAAAAATGTTTTTAATTAAGATCATTTAAATTTCATGTAGGATAGCTACCATTATTAAATTATGCAATATAATTTTAACATCAATTTTCAAAAAAGCAACTGTTGAGTTTCTTCCCGGCTCTTGTCAGCAGAACTGCCTTCCGAGCCGGTGGTAGCTGTCTTCATTTGATGATTCAAAAATGCTTGCAAAAGTCCATTTGAATGAAGAATATTTTGAAATTTGTTTATAAAGAATAAAAGTGGAATACGTATTTGTTACTGGACTACGGAATTTTTAATATTCCAAAGTTATATTAAAATATAATATACTTAACGCCGTATTTTGTAAGTCCTTCAAATTAATTTTCACAAATATATTTTATATATATCTATCTTGTATTTTATTTAACTCCTTATGCTTCATATTTAAGAAGAAATATGTAATAGATAAAAATTTACATTAATATAGCTTGTACAGAATATCACATAGGCTACAATTTATGTAAAGATTTTGTATAATTTGGTTATATAACAATAAGTTCAATCGGGCGAAGCCGCGTTGGGTGGCTAGTATTATATTACCAAAATTGAGATCAAACTGCCACTCGGTTTTATCTCAATTCTGGGAATTAGAGCGGCATTAGTGTAAAAAGGAAAAAAAGTAAAGCTTTTATTAATTTCTAGACGACTACCTCACAAAAAAAAATAATATACAAAATTATTACCAATAAAATATAATTTCTCAAGATTGATAGGTATAGAAAATATATTTCTATTACATTTGCAAAAAATATATTAAAGACAAGATTTGGCAGTCGAGATATGATTCAATTATGCCTTTTTATGCTGACAAAAGGATGGATGTCTGACAGTAACACAAATCTGAAATTTAATAATTCTAAATGTATAAAATATTTATGAAATAAAGGAAAATCGGCGTTCAAAACGTAAATTGGATATGGCTTGCGTATTGTGTAAATGTTCTATCTTATAATTTTTTATATTGATACTTTCATAAATAAAATTTAACAGGGTGATACCTAGCTGTATTTTTCTTAGTCCCTTTTTTTTAAATTGAACAAGGTTATTTCACTTAGTTTGACTAATACCTGAGGTCGCAAAAATATAAATGCTTCATTAAAAAAAGTGGTCAAGTGCGAATCTAACTCTTCCATAGAGGGTGCTGTAACAAGTTAATGCTTGTAATTTGACAAAATAAAACTGCCTCTGATTTGACAAAGTAAAGTTTGTGGACGTATACACTAATTTTGTACGGAATGAACGTCGAATATAAGTTTGTTTTGTAATTGGTATATAAATTACTATTTTTCGGATTTATTCTTTTATTTGTAAGTTCTCATTTCTTGACTCTTCCTACATTTACAGTAAACACAAGCTATAATATAAAAAAAATCTAATGTACATATTGCACAGAAGGATAAACACTAAAGGCTCACCAAGTTTATCAAGGGGTGTAATCCAGGCAAAGTAAATTCTAGTAAAATTTATTGGCAATTGGATACTACATGCCTGTCTTATATGGAGGCTATTACTTCGCCTCTTATTTCATTAACTTTGAATCAAATTGAATAGTACATTTAGAGCACTTTGCCATTGTCCTTTGCAAGGCTATATTACCAGTAGGTAAGTCGGTATTACATTTACTAATATTGGGGGCACTTAAAGTTGATTAGTAAAAATGATAAATAAGGTTTTTATAGTTGTATATTTTATTATAGTAATTTTTGGTTTCAGTCTTTGAATTTAAATATAAATTTAAAGACGTAGTCAGACTACGTCGTAGTTCGCCTGACTGTAAACCCAATTGTTTTGGTTCGATACCCACTCGAAAAAAAGATTATATTAAGATTATATTTATTTATTTTTTAATTTCCCCGCTCTGTAAGACAATGTGCACCGTTCAGTTCCGCTATTTACACGCAATTATTTGAAAATTCGGCAGAAAGTCGGTGTCTTAACAATAGGATCCTTTGATATACGGGAATAAACGTGAAACTGTGAACCGCTTAAGATTTTACTCAATTTAGTCTAAGTAAGACTAAATTGAGTAAAATCTTAATATAAAAAAAATCTAGTATTTTTAATTTCGAAAGGGTGGAACATTGCTGTTTCAATTAATATATTAACATACTAACCTAAGTAAGTAGAGGTCAGTCGTGGCGCAGGGGCACAAAGTGTGAATGTAAAACCGACTGGTTGTAGGTTTGATCCCCACTCGAGGAGATGAAATATTTACTTAAATTTATATTTCTATTTCTTCGCTCTGGTGTAGAGGCAAAGCGCGGCATTGAGTTCTGCCATTCAACACGCAAGGCCTCCAGAATTTGGCAGACAGTGGGGTACGGAGTGTGTTAACACTAGGTTTCCTCTGCCTACCCTGCTATATGCGGGATACAGTGGGATACAGGTAATAAACACATATAAAAAACAATGTTTTCAAAACTTTTGATTAAGGCAAAATTACTTTTAAAGTGTCCTCATTATTTAATATACCTCGTACCTTTAAAGTGTCTTCAAAATTTAATAATGGATAAAGGGATGTGCATTGTACCTTCGGACGTGTTTAATGAAAATACTTTAATAAGAAGGTGCTTGAGCAGGTAGAGTTCTAAAGTTTTATTAATATTACTTAAATCTATATGAAATCTTTACGAGGTCAGTCGTGGCGCAGGGGTACAAAGTGTGACTGTAAACATGATAGTTTGTGGGTTCGATTCTCCCTCGATGTAATGAAATATTTAATATATTCGCTCTGGTGTCAAGGATGCGTCACGGTGGCTTCTCCGGTATTGAGTGTCGTCACTCAACACGTAATGCTTCGAAAAATTCAGCGGAAAGTGAGGAACGGAGTATCTTAACACTAGGTTCCCTCTGGCTACCCTGCTATATGCGGGATACACCGAGAAGCTGAAAAAAAAACTTGTCATCCAAATTAAAATCACAAATTAACTTCCAGCCGCATTGCATCACTCTAGACAGAAAATTAGAAAGGTCATCAAATTTAAATTGGATTTATTATTAAGGTGACATCACAATATGAATGGAAAACCAATTTCAAAAAGCAATATTTACACATATTTAAATCTCTATAAAATAAAAATTTGGGAAATAAACTTTGAAGTTAATTTTTTTTAATGAAACGTCAACAGCGTGAGCATAAGTTGTTCGGGGTAACTCATTATACTAAAATTATGTTATATGCCGTGGCACAGGGGCATAAGGTGTGCCTGAATAAGCGACTAGTTGTGGGTTCGATCCACACTCGAGGAAATGAAATATTTATTTAAATATATTATTTCATCTCTTCGCTCTGGTGTCATTGTTTGTATTTATTTATGTGTCGTGATAACAAATTATCTTTCACTTAAAAAAAAAATGCAGTTTTTTTAGCTTCGCGAGTTATAAAAACGTGCGTTTTTATAGCTTGCATAAATAATTACCCTAAATACCTAACAGTTTGGCGTTCCGTTCTCTGACTACCTTGCTAGGGATACAGCGTGAAGCTAGATTAGATTAGAAGTACAAGATTGAAAAACGACAACAGAGAATTTTAAGACATCCGGATTAATCAAAAAAAACTTAAAGACTATTTTATTTATTTAATGATAAATAAATATTATTAACCCACTTTCGTTCGATCGAGACTTTACGTGTTAAGTTGCAGAATTCAACGCCGCGATTCGTTTTATTTTTACGAGGAGGAAATAGAAATAATTAATTTTCCCGAGTGTAAATCGAACATACAAACGTCTTCTAAATTCTTTCATCACTCATTCGTTCGACGTGGCCCAACCAGCTGAGTACGCAGCTAGTACCTGTCGTTCTGTGTATCTCTTTATTGCAGATTTGATCAGCTAAGCTGACTCCACATTTCCTACTAAGAGATCGCATCTCCACAGCATTCATCTTTCTTTGATTCTTCTTCTATAAATCCCACGTTTCGTTGCCGTATAACAGTATCGATACCAGGACTGCATTGTGTACGGCCAAACGTGCAGCTGTGCTAGTATTTCACCGTCTCATCCATGCAGCTAAGGCTCCATTAACCTTCCGCATCCATCTCGTTTATTCCACTTCTACTCTCTCTCTCTCTTTCTTAGGTTAGCGATCTACCTCCAGAAACAATAACTTCTCGCTAGAAAAGCTTCACGTATTTTCTTGGCCTTGGGGGATCTGCCCTATCAGTGCGCTCTCGAGAGGTGCACGTGGCGGATGAGCACATTGCAGCCCTCGTAAGGGCTGGCAGGGATTGCTGCGGGCAAGCCTTCTATCTTTGACCACCACAATTGATAGATAAAACTTATCTGTTATATAATACTTCCATTTCGTCTCCAATAATCTAAGTAAATTAAATTATACGGTCGTCAACTTTTACTGCGACAACTAATGCCTGCTTAAGAAGACGGTTTATGAGAGAACTGAGATTTATATACGTATATATATATTTTTAAGACGTAATGTAAACTATATAATTTCTAGATTTTTTTGAATTATAATTGATTGTAGAAAGGAATAACATTTTTTTAATATAGTTAAAGTGTTATTCTACACTAAGGAAAGATAAATATTTTTTTAGAAAACGTATAAAAATTTTACCATAGCGGGGTTTGAATCCCCGCCCTTTGGAAACCAATCCCATTGGGTAAATAAAGTATTTAATAAACATATAATTTACTTATTTAGAAAACGTATAAAAATTTGAACGTAGCGGGACTCGAACCCGCGCCTCCTGGAAACCGACCAGGCGCTCTGACCACTAAGCCATGCGTTCTCGCCAAGCTACGTCGAAATTTTTATACGCTTGTTATAACTTATTTACGTTGTTAGCATCTCTGTAGGGAGATTTTTACAAATTTCCGCTACCCAAAGATAATTACTAAGAATTATCGTTTGGCAAGAGAGAAACTACTTTTTAAATAATGCAAAAAAAAAGAAAAAGAATATTTATACGTTTTTTAAATAAATATTTTTCTTTCCTAATTGTGGAATAACATGGAAACATCAACACAAAATGTCACACAATGACTTTCAATATGATAGAGTTTGGTAAAAGCAAATATTCAATATAGGAACCGTTGGAAAATAAATAGATATAATATTAAATTGACTAAGGCTAGATATCAAAACAATAGAAATACGAGCAGATATCTGCAGTGAAAAGCTACACACAAATACAAAGCCTTTGAAAATTATATACGTCGTTATAGGATTTTCAAAAGGTTCACACACACACACATACTACTGTCTCCTGCTTTGTATCTCCAAAGAAAAAGTAGAATAGAAATATAATTGGAAATAAACGATTTTAAGAGAAATAATAAAAATAATAATAAACTCTTTATCGTACACTTTACAATGAACAGAGTCCTGGTACTGGTTTAAAAAAGGCACCCGATACAGTCAATCATTTAAATGTTTCTGAATAAATTATTCTCAATTTTTTTGTTAATATTTTAATTTAATAAATTTGTTTTCGAATTACACACACTTACAATAAAACTTAACTCATCGCTGTCTCTACATCGAAGATATATGAGAAAATCTGTTTTTTATAAATCTCTGTGTATCTGTTTGCTCATGCTAATCTCGCAAAAGGCTATATGATTTAAATGCAGCGTTTGTTTTATTTCAATCGGTCCATAAATAAAAATGTTATATCAATATAAAGAATGTCAATATTAGAATAACTTCGTTGAAAATTATATTTAAACTGAAAAATAAAATACTATAGTTTGTTGCATTTAAGTAATTAACGTAAAATAATAATAAAAATACCTAATAGGTAAAAATTTCTTTGCTAATAAAATTTATATTTGCAATTCTAATTACTACAAGTTTATGTTAATTGAATAAAATGTTATGACTTGACCCTTTTAATATAAAGACAATATTTTGATGAAATGTTATCTGAAACTCTTAGTCCGATCCGATTAAGGCAGAGGAAACCCACGATGCGCCGAATTCTGGAGGCATTGCGTGTTGAGTGGCAGAACCTAACGCCGTGTTTTGCCTCGACACCAAAGCGAAGAAAAGAAAACATTAAATATTTCATCTCCTCGAGTGGGAAACGAACACACAACCTGTCGCGTTTGCAGTCAAACACGTGAGCCCCTGCGCCACGACTGGCCTTTTTTACGAGCGGAATTTCTTATTATTATATAAAAATTGAAGATCTGGAATATTTGGCGAAATAGTATAACTAACTAAAGTTAAAGAAATAAGGAAAATTCACATTAGCAAATGTTAGTTATTACGATAGGTACTTTTCGATGACGAGTATAATATAATGAAAATTGAGACCGTCGTGGCGCAGTGGGTTAGCGTCTGGCCCTAATCAGGACAGTATTAAGTTCATTTTCCACTCCGGTTTATGAATCGTTATAATTATATTTAATTTTTTTTTCGTCATATTTTCCTGGATAAATAAAAACTTCGTTCTAAATTAATTTGATACAGTACAAAGATCTAGATAGACTTCATTGAATATTGTTAGATTGATTAAATCGTTCATTTTAATTATAAAATGAAGAGTATTGTCGTGAAAATTGGAATGCCTTCGAATATTTTAAAGTCCTTTGTAAAGCTAATTGGAACAATTACTTTTTACACTTTCGCGTGGAATTTACAGCTATTACTAATATCGTTAAAAGAGGACATTACGTTGTTATAGTCATATAACTGTTATAGTCATATAATTAGTATTCTTGAAGTGACTTTAATACAAAATTTTGACCACCCCTCTCTTTTTAAGCTATAAGTAATATATAATTAAGGATCGAACCACAGAGTGATTTTATAAGTGTTTCTTTTTTCCTTAAAAGGAACGGAAACCTAATAATGATATTGAACATACTTATTGATATCGAGGCCAGTCGTGGCGCTGGAGCAGAATCGTGTCACTGTATACGCGGTAGGGTGTGAGTTCGATTTCCTCTCGAGGAAATGAAATGTTTTACATTGTCTTCACTCTAGTCCAGAATTCGTGCGTTCCAAAGTGGGGAAAGAAGTGTCTTAATACAACTCCTTACCAATGCGAGGAAATGAAAATATTCAATATTTGTATTCCTCGAGTGGCTATCGAACCTACAACCTGTCGCGTTTACAGTCACACGCTTGCGCCACTGCCCCCCTAAAAACAATACAATAATAGAATAAAATTGTACTACGATTTACAGTAAAGCTGTATGAAAATCAATATATACTTATGATATAAATAATGGGGATGCCTCAAATAGAATATCTAAGATACACTTTTCCAGCAACAAAATAAATTCGAGTCTTTTGTTATAAAAGAAAAATGGTCTTATGTAGTATGCACGTTTAAAGTATTTAAAGTTAAATTTTTATGAGTTAAGAAACTTGATTTATATATTAAAGAATTTTAAAATAAATAAATCAGCTTCACGCTGTATCCTGCACACAGCAGGGTAGCCAGAGGAAACCTAGTGTTAAGACACTCCATTCCCCATTTTCTGCCGAATTCTGGAGGCATTGCATGTTGAGTGGCAGAACTCAACGCCGCTACAAGAATTTTGAAATTATATTAAATGACAATAAGTTATTTGAGACCGTCGTGACGCAGGGGCACAAGGGCGTGACTGTAAAGCCCGACGCGGCTTAAGTCCTCACTCGGAGGAATGAATAATTATTTATTAATATTTTTATTTCTTCACTCTTTCACGAAAGCAAAAGCATGGCGTTTAGTTCCGCCACTCAACACCCAATACCTTTAAAATTTGACGGAAAGTTGGAAACAAAGTGTCTTTACACTAGGTTCCCTCTATTTATCATACTATCTGCAGAATATAGCGTGAGGTTAATAAAAAAATATATTTAAAAAAATCAATGTTTTAAAAAGTTATGTCTAAGGCAAAATTATCTTTTAAGTGTCCCCAAAAAGTGGATAAAGGCAATGCACATCTGCATTGGACCTTCGGACTTGTTTGAATTGTATTAAAAATAGTTTTACGAATTGGTACAATCCTAAAGTTTTATTATTATTATTATCAAAATCTAAATGTAAACATTTAAGCTTTATTTAGAAAAACAAATAATAATTATGGCATATTTCAAACTTTATTTTTTATCTATTATATATATTATATTATAAATATGAAGAATTTGCTTGGTTTAATGCGCTAATCTCAGGAAGTATTGGTGGGAAGTACGAATTGTAACATTACTTTTGTGTTGTATAGTCCGTTTATCGTTGAAGGCTATATATTCCATCATGGTTATCTCGATGTAACCCATCGTACCAACAGTTAGAGACAACTATATTATTTTCATTAGAATACGCGAGTGGAGCCATTCATAAAATTTGATTTTCTAATATAGAAAAAAAAATCTATTTTTTTAAGTGCTAATTTCGCCTTAAGCAAGCTGTACTTCATTTAGAAATGTAATCACTTATAAAATTAGATTTCTCGCTGTTGCCTTCTCAATTAATTTTAATTACTTTGAGAATTAAATTACACGTACTATGATGGATTTTGTTATATGTAAATAATATGCAAATATATTTAAAAAAAAAAAGAATTGTCGATCTTTAATCGATTTCCTTCATGAAGAAATAAGACTTAATTTCCACTGTTACAATGTATACAATCAATTTACGTAAAAATCAAAGCCAGTTAAGACTTTATCTAACTGAAAAAATAAACTTCATATAAAGCCGTCGTCGTCGTCGTAGAGGCACAAGCGATCAATTCTAAAGGCGATGGTTCTGAGTTCGATTTCTTCTTGGGAGAATGAAATATTAATATTTTCCTCGCTCTGGTAACGAAGCAAGGCAGCGTTAAGTTCCGCCACAATACACAAAGCCTAAGGAATTCGGTGGAAAGTGGGAAACCAAAGTGTTTTAATTAGGAACAAAATGTTTTAAGGTTTATGTTTACTAGGTTCCCAGATTCTGCCTACTCTACTTTTTGCAGCATAAAGCATGGGAAAATAGCGAAAAAAAAGATTATCGTCTTACTGAGATATTTTTTTTTCAATTTTTTATTATTTTAATACAAATTATGATATTTATTTTTCCGAACATCCAAAAAGTATCTATCAATATAATCTGTGTTCGTAGTTATATGCCCAAGTAGGTTTTCTAATCAAACCGAACAATATCATTATATAGAATTAGATTTCAAAAACTGACTTTATATCCTTCTCTGTATTTCTATTTTTCCTTTGATAATAATAGGCTATTCGACGGAGCGGTGGAGAGGAAATTGTCCGACGACGGTGACTACTAACGGTTACTACGTTAATACTCTATATCTTAAGCGATGTAATGCGGCTGCAGGTTAGTTTATTATTTTAAATGAAATTGGATGTTATATTTTATTATGTAAAATATAAAAAGTGATTAAAAAATGCATTTGTTCCTACTTCTACAAATTATTTCACATAAGGCAGGCAGAATTCTATATCAATACACTCCGTTCTTTATTTTCCACTCGAATTCGAAACATTGTTTGTTAAATGGCGGTGATCAACGCCGCTCATGACATTATTACAAAACACAACTTCACACTTATTTAACAACTTTTAGTGTAGCAGAAATGGCGCGGTTTCGCTTCGTCCAAATTTTCTTACGTTTCTAAAAAAAAGTACTTTTCTTCCCTAAGTGTACATATGATCGTATAACAAAATAAAATTATTAAGGATTCTAAATTTTGTAGTAAATTTACGTTAAATAAATAAATTATTCACATCACAATGTGAATAGAAAATCAATTTCAAAAGAAAATATAATCATGTTTCAATCTCTACAAACGAAATACCGGAAATAAATTCTGATGTAGCATTTATTAATGAAACGTCAAGTTCAAACTGTTTGAGCAAAAATGGTTCGGGATAATTTATTGAAATAAAATTTTGTTATATACGTGTCGTATATGTCGTGTGTTTCTCACCCACTTAAATTTTTTCCTTTTGCTTTTTTTTACCTTCACGCATATTCCGTATTGGTTCTCTGTATTCCGCAAAATTATTGCAGTTAAAAAATTATAAAATTAAGACTAATTTGGTGCTGTCGACACTACAAACTTCTTATAGGCAGTTTTAAGCGTTGTAGCTTTAAGCTTTCTTTTGTCATTTTATGATTTTTTAGTGTAATTAAATATAAATATTATAAAATATATTACTTACTTGAGGCCGTCGTGGCGCAGGGGTACAAGAGTATGACTGTAACGCAAAGGTTGTGGATTCGATCCCCACTCGAGTGGGAAACGAACACACAACCTGTCGCGTTTGCAGTCACACACGTGTGCCCCTGCGCCACGACTGGCCTCTTTTACGAGCGGAATTTATTATTATTACATAAAAAATGAAATAGTATAACTACCTAAAGTTAAAGAAATAAGGAAAACACACACTAGCTAATGTTGGTTATTACGATAGGCAGTTTTCGATGACGAGTAAAAAATAATGAAAATTGAGACCGTCGTCGCTCCGTGGGTTAGCGTCTGGCCCTAATCAGGAAAGTATTAAGTTCATTTTCCACTTCGGCTTATGAATCGTTATAATTATATTTAATTTTTTTCGTCATGTTTCCTGGATAAATGAAAACTTCGTTCTAAATTAATTTGATACAGTATAAAGATCTAGATAGACTTCATTGAATATTGTTAGTTTGATTAAATCTTTCATTTTAATTATGAAATGAAGAGTATTGTTGTGAAAATTGGAATGCCTACGAAGATTTTAAAGTCCTTTGTAAAGCTAATTGGAACAATTACTTATTACACTTTCGCGTGGAATTTACAGCTATTACCAATATCGTTAAAAGAGGACATTACGATGGTATATGACCATTAGTATTCTTGAAGCAGTGGTTTTAATACTGCATTTTGACCCCCCCCCCCCCCTCTCTTTTTAGGCTATAAGTATATAATTAAGGATTGAACCACAGAGTGATCTTATAAGGGTTTCTTTTTTCCTTAAAAGGAATGGAACCCTAATAATGGTATTAAACATACTTATTGATATCGAGGCCAGTCGTGGCGCTGGGGCAGAATCGTGTCACTGTATACGTGGTAGCGTGTGAGTTCGATTTCCTCTTGTGGAAACCTACAATGGATCGATCGAACCTACAACCTGTCGCGTTTACAGTCACACGTTTGCGCCACTGCCCTCCTAAATACTATACAATAATAGAATAAAATTGTACTACGATTTAATGTAAACCTGTCAACTTTATGAAAATCAATATATACTTATGATATAAATAATGGGGATGCCTCAAATAGAATATCTAAGATACACTTTCCAGCAGCAAAATAAATTCGAGTCTTTTGTTATAAAAGAAAAATGGTCTTTTGTAGTTTGCACGTTTAAAGTATTCATAGTCAAATTTTTATGAGTTAAGAAACTTGATTTATACTTATTCGTATTAATGCTATTAAAGAATTTTAAAATCAATAAATCAGCTTCACGCTGTATCCTGCACACAGCAGGATAGCCAGAGGGTACCTAGTGTTAAGACACTCCATTCCCTATTTTCTGCCGAATTCTGGAGGCATTGCGTGTTGAGTGGCATAACTCAACGCCGCTACAAGAATTTTGAAATTATATTAAATGACAATAAGTTATTTGAGGCCGTCGTGACGCAGGGGCACAAGGGCGTGACTGTAAAGCCCGACGCGGCTTAAGTCCTCACTCGGAGGAATGAATAATTATTTATTAATATTTTTATTTCTTCACTCTTTCACGAAAGCAAAAGCATGGCGTTTAGTTCCGCCACTCAACACCCAATACCTTTAAAATTTGGTGGAAAGTTGGAAGCAAAGTGTCTTTACACTAGGTTCCCTCTATTTATCATACTATATGCAGAATATAGCGTGAGGTTAATAAAAAAATATATTTAAAAAAATCAATGTTTTAAAAAGTTATGTCTAAGGCAAAATTACCTTTTAAGTATCCTCAAAATTTGATAATGTACAGTAAAGTGGATAAAGGCAATGCACATCTGCATTGGACCTTCGGACTTGTTTGAATTGTATTAAAAATAGTTTTACGAGTGGGTACAACCCTAAAGTTTTATTATTATTATTATCAAAATCTAAATGTAAACATTTAAGCTTTATTTAGAAAAACAAATAATAATTATGGCATATTTCAAACTTTATTTTTTATCTATTATATATATTATATTATAAATATGAAGAATTTGCTTGGTTTAATGCGCTAATCTCAGGAAGTATTGGTGGGAAGTACGAATTGTAAGATTACTTTTGTGTTGTATAGTCTGTTTATCGTTGAAGGCTATATATTCCATCATGGTTATCTCGATGTAACCCACCGTACCAACAGTTAGAGACAACTATATTATTTTCATCAGAATACGCGAGTGGAGCCATTCATAAAATTTGATTTTCTAATATTGAAAAAAAATCTATTTTTTTAAGTGCTAATTTCGCCGTAAGCAAGCTGTACTTCATTTAGAAATGTAATCACTTATAAAATTAGTTTTCTCGCTGTTGCCTTCTCAATTAATTTTAATTACTTTGAGAATTAAATTGCACGTACTATGATGGATTTTGTTATATGTAAATATTTTTTTTTTTTTTTTTTAGCTTCACGCTGTATCCCGCACACAGCAGGGTAGGCAGAGGGAACCTAGTGTTAAGACACTCCGTTCCCCACTTTCTGCCGAATTCTGGAGGCATTGCGTGTTGAGTGGCAGAACTCAACGCCGCGCTTAACCTCGACACCAGAGCGAAGAAATGGAAATATAAATTTAAGTAAATATTTCATCGCCTCGAGTGGGATTCGAACCCACAACCAGTCGGTTTTGCAGTGACACCTCGTGCCGCTGCGCCACGACCGGCCTCATATGTAAATAATATGGAAATATATTTAAAATAAAAAAGAATTGATTTCCTTCATGAAGAAATAACACTTAATTTCGACTGTTACAATGTATACAATCAATTTACATAAAAATCAAAGCCTGTTTGTTTGTCTTTATTTAACTGAAAAAAATAACTTCATATAAGGCCGTCGTCGTCGTCGCAGAGGCACAAGCAGCAAGCACTACTAAGGCGACGGTTCTGAGTTCGATTCCCTCTTGGGAGAAAGAAATATTAATATTTTCCTCGCTCTGGAAACGAGGCAAGGCAGCGTTGAGTTCCGCCACAATACACAAAGCCTAAGGAATTCGGCGGTAAGTGGGAAAGGGAAGTCTTTTAACTGGTACAAAATGTTTTAAGGTTTATGTTTACTAGGTTCCCAGATTCTACCTACTCTACTTTTTGCAGTGTAATTAAACATTGGAAAATAGCGAAAAAAGGGTTGTCATCTTACTGAATAATTTTTTTATAATTTTTTATTACTTTACTACAAATTTCTTATTATTGAAATTATTTATTTTTCCGAACATACAAAAAGTATCTATCAATATTGCTCTGCTCGTCGTTATATGCCCAAGTAGGTTTTCTAATCAAACCGAACAATATCATTATATAGAATTACATTTCAAAAACTGACTTTATGGACATAAAGTCAGTTTCTCTGTATTTCTATTTTTCCTTTGATAACAGGCTATTCGACGGAGCGGTGGAGAGGAAATTGTCCGACGTCGGTGACTACTAACGGTTACTACGTTAATATACTATGTCTTAAGAGACGTAATGCGGCTGCAGGTTAGTTTATTATTTTTAAATGAAATTGGATGTCATATTTTATTATGTAAAATATAAAAAGTGATAAAAAAATTAGTTTTTTCTTGCTTCCTCAAATTATTTCACATAAGGCAGGCAGAAAGGCTCTATATCAATACACTCTGCTCTTTACTTTCCACTCGAATTCGAAACATTGTTTGTTAAATGGCGGAGATCAACGCCGCTCATGACATTATTACAAAACACAACTTGACACTTATTTAACAACTTTTAATGTAGCAGAAATGGCGCGGTTTCGCTTCGTCCTAATTTTCTTACGTTTCTAACAAAAAGTACTTTTCTTCCCTAAGTGTACATATGATCTTATAACAAAATAAAATTATGAAGGATTCTAAATTTAGTAGTAAATTTACATTAAATAAATAAATTATTCACATCACAATGTGAATAGAAAATCAATTTCAAAAGAAAATATAATCATGTTTCAATCTCTACAAACGAAATACTGGAAATAAATTCTGATGTAGCATTTATTAATGAAACGTCAAGCTCAAGCTGTTTGAATAGAAATGGTTCGGGATAATTAATAAAAATAAAATTTTGTTATATACGTGTCGTATGTGTCGTGTGCTTCTCGCCTACTTAAATATTGCAGTTTTTGTCTTTTTGCTTTTTTTTACCTTCACGCTATATTCCACATGTGTTCTCTATTTTACGCAAAATTATTGCAGTTAAAAATTTATAAAATTAAGACTAATCTGGTGCTGTCGACACTACAAACTTCTTATAGGCATTTTTAAGTGTTGATTTAAGCTTTTTTTTGTCATTTTATGATTTTTAGTGTAATTTAATATAAATATTATATAATATATTACTTACTTGAGACCGTCGTGGCGCAAGGGTACAAGAATATGACTGTAACGCAAAGGTTGTGGATTCGATCCCCACTCGAGGGAATGAATTATTATCTATTAATTAATATTTTCATTTATTCACTCTGGCACCAAGCCAAAAGCCCGGCGTTGATTTCTGCCACTCAACACGCAATGCCTCGAAAAATTTGGCAGACAGTGAGGAACGACTCTCCGTCTTAAATTTTCGCTTAATAACTTAACACTTTTCGTTCGATCGAAACTCTGCATGTTGAGTTGTGAAATTCAACACCGCAGTTTCTTTTACTACGGCGAGGAAACACAAATGACTCTTACTTATTTAGAAAACGTATAAAAATTTGAACGCAGCGGGACTCGAACCCGCGCCTCCTGGAAACCGACCAGGCGCTCTGACCACTAAGCCATGCGTTCTCGCAAAGCTTCCTTTTCCTAAGTGTGGAATAACACTTTAAAAAAGTTTAAAAACATATGACTCTTTCTCCCGAGAATCGAATACAAACGTCGCGCTTTTAATGAGACGCTGTGTCGTTGAGTTACGACGATCGAGTTTTTTAATATCATTTACATAATATTATAGAAAAGTTATACTCGTAACTTTTCCCTATATTTTATGGTAAAATTTGTTGAGCAATCCTCGTTTAAGATTTTTTCATAAGTCAATATATCGTTCGATAGTGCGCATCTGCTGTACAATTTACAGCTTCCTAGAGGATATGAAGTCTTCGAATTTATTTGTATTTTTTTACCTCAGTTAAAAGGAAATTAGAAATATTTGTAAGCATTTATTTGAATAAAATACATATAGTGTAAAATTATCAGCTTGAACTATTGATTTTTTTCCAGATTTCTCGACAAACTGTTCTAGCATTTATAAATGCTTATATATAGATGGCTATCTATCTATATAAAATTAAAAAAAAAAAATTAGCTTCACGTTGTATCCCGCACACAGCAGGGTAGGCAGAGGAAACCTAGTGTTAAGACACTTCGTTCCCCACTTTCTGCCGGATTCTGGAGGCATTGCGTGTTGAGTGGCAGAACTCAACGCCGCGCTTAACCTCGACACCAGAGCGAAGAAATGGAAATATAAATTTAAGTAAATATTTCATCTCCTCGAGTGGGGATCGAACCCACAACCAGTCGGTTTTGCAGTCACACCTCGTGCCGCTGCGCCACGACCGGCCTCAATCTATATAAAGTTATATAATCTATCTATATAAAGTTTACATATTAAGGAAAGATTTTGGTATATTCATTTATGTTTTGCTTAAATTAATTTAAAAGGAAATAGTCAACGCATACATTTGTCCTAGTTGCAATTTTATTATGTAATAGATCGATTAAGCTTATCTCTTAGTGTTCTTGACATCACTACTTGAAATGAAAACATAGTTTTAACTACTTTATAAAATAAATTACAATTAAAACAAATGTGTTTTATTTCATACAAAATAAATAATAAAATTATCTATAAAAATCTATTATCTATAAATATAAATAATAGTTGTAAAATAAAACGCCATTTGAAGAGAAGACGCCATTTTCTTAAATGGCGTCTTAATTACGCACACAGACACAAACCTGTCAAAGCGACAACATCGCGCAAGCCTCATTTCTATATGCTGCTCACGTAAAAAAAGCACAGACGATTCCACTCTGTATATTACTTCCGTTTCGTCTCTAATAATCTAAGTAAATTAAATTATACGGTCGTCTGCTTTTACTACGACAACTAAAGCCTGCTTAAGAAGATGGTTTATGAGAGAACTTAGATTTATATACGTTAGATTCATATAATTTAATCAATGTTTTTTAGACGTTATATAAATTATATATCATTATATTAGAGGCCAGGCATGGCGCAGAGGGACAAAGTGTGACTGTAAAACCGACTAGTTGTGGGTTCGATCCCCACTCGAGGAGATGAAATATTTATTTAAATGTATATTTCCATTTCTTCGCTCTGGTGTCGAGGCAAAGCGAGGAGTTGAGTTGGCAGAACTCAACACGCAATGTCTCCAGAATTCGGATTTCAGAACACTTTCTGCCACTGGGAATGGAGTGTTGTGAGCGTGAAGCTGATTTATGTAAATTATGTAATTTCTAGATTATATTGAATTGTAATTGATTGTAGATAGGAATAACATTTACAGACAAATTGGACATTTTTTTTTTTTATGTATTTAAAGTGTTATTCCACACTAAAGAAAGAAAAAAATATATATTTAAAGGAACATAAAAATTTTAATATAAATAATATTAATATTTAGACATTAGATTTTAAACGCGCGCCCTTTGTAAACTAAATCAATTGGGTAAATGAATTTGTGTTTAATAAACATTTAATTTATACAGAGACATCAACATAAACCGACACATATAAGTAAGGCTTTCAGTATGATAGAGTTTGGTTAGAGCGAATATTCAAAATAGGAACCGTTGGAAAGTAAATAAATAAAATATTAAATTAATTAAAGCTTGATATGAAAACAATAGAAATACGAGCAGGTACATGTCTGCAGTGAAAAACTACACACAAATACAAAGCCTTTGAAAATTTGGTTTGAATATTCATATCACGTATACGTCGTTATAGGATTTTCAAGAGGTTCATTTAGAGAAATAGGCTTTCTTTTTTACAGTTTAGAGATTTAATACTGATATTTGAGATTCGAGACAGAGAACAATCAGTGTGACATATAATATAACCTTTCTCGAAGATTATCCTAAAAAAATATTTTAGATACGAAACAACTACACTCTGCTTTGGATATCTAAACCAAAATTATAATAAAAATTGAATTGACTGTTTTAAGTGGCTTAAAAAGGGCACCCGAAACCGTCATCTATTTTTTCTGAATATTTTTTTATCAGCTTCACGCTGTATTTTTACTTGAAAAATATATAAGAAAAAAATATGAAGCCAGTCGTAACCCAGCGGCACGAGGTGAGGTGAGGTGAGGTAAAACCGACTGGTTGTGAGTTCGATCCCCGCTCGAGGAGATGTAATATTTACTTAAATTTATATTTCCATTTCTTCGTTCTGGTGTCGAGGTTAAGCGCGGCGTTCCGTTCTGCGATTCAACACGCAATGCCTCCAGAATTCTGCAGAAAGTGGGGAACGGAGTGTCTTAACACTAGGTTCCCTCTGCCTACCCTGCTGTGTGCGGGATATAGCGTGAAGCTGATTATTATTAAAAAAAATAGAATTGGCAAATATTTCTTAATAATTATTTTATATGAAATTCTGTCTATTAACTTTTATGAGCTTATATTCATTGAATAAAATGTTATTATATCACTTGACCTCTTTATACAAGGTCAATCTTTCGATAAAATATTATTTGAAACTTTTTGTAAATAAGTTAGGGGTTATACTTATTTAGAAAACATATAAAAATTGGAACGTAGCGAGGTTCGAGTCCTGCTACGTTCATATTTTTATACTAATTAAGTATTTTTCTTTCCTAAGTGTGGAATAACACTTTAAAAATATTTAAAAAAGTTAGGGGTTTTCACCAACGACAAACCTCTTACTTAGTCATAAACATCCTAAATACACTATTTCATTATTCTTATTCTTGTTTATTCTTTACTATAGTTTTTAAACTAGGTGCATATTTTTCTAAAGTAAAAAAATATTATAATAAAACATGTTTTTTAAGTAACTATAAATTGTACTACAGCACAGGTGGACGTGATATTAATTGATTGTTTAGTTATCAAGGTCCGGTCACTAGTCCTCAGTCCAGAAAAAAAAAATCTATTTATTCACACAGCTTTTCTACTTAATTAACGGATAGGAACCATAATAGTTTAGCTGAACTATAAGAAATTAAAGAAATTAAATATTGCCTTAATAAATTTGTAGTGTTTTGCGCTAAGTTTATACTAACATATATTAAAATTGGAACATCCTATGAAGAACCCTACTAGTTAGTAGGCGTGATAGGCATTTCTTATTCATACATAAAAATTGAAGATCTGGACTATTTGACGAAATAGTATAACCAGCTAAGGTTAAAGAAATAATTAAAACTTACATTAACAAATATTGGTTATGACGAAAGGCAGTTTTCGTTGAAGAATAAAAATATTGAAAATTCAGTAATAATAAAGTTCAATTTCCACTGATACTACCACTAATATTAATTATATAATTATATTAAACTTTTTTAATTTTCCTGTATATAGGTATTTAGTATTGTTGAACTGTTTGGACTGTTTTTAGAAAATTAAAGTATCTGCCTGTAGTTTTTTTTATATCAAATGTTAATGATGAGACCACTTGTGGCGCATGGTCATTAGGGTTGTGGGTTCGACTCGAGGAACTAAAATATACTAAACATTTCCTTTACTCGAGCGGGCAACTATGTGCGGGATACAGCGTGAAGCTATAAAAAAAAAGAAACGTTAAATTTTTAAATCGATTGAGAAAGTAAAAAGGTAAAATCAAGTTCGTATTTCAGATGAGAAGCCACATTCATTCCTAAATTAAATATTTTTATAGCTTGCCCTCTTATGTTGATCTATTTTCGAAATATGCAAATTCGAGAGAGGATTCGCAAGGGTAAATTGGGGTTTCTTTTATTGCTTGAGTAGGTACTGTGGTAATAAAATTACCAAGGAAATATGTAGATTAATTTTCTGAAAATATGTTTTAGTAGAAATTAATATATTTTACCTTATAGCTTATAGGTGATTTTAATAAGTTGATGTAATTTTACCAGGTCTAAGAATACTATAAGCCTTTTTGAAACCAAAAAATTACTAATACAAGTTTTCTAATGCATTGTTTATATAAAAAATATTTTTTCCTATTGACAACTATTGTCTTTGTTGTTGTTGTTTCTTATTTTATAGTTTTTAGGTGTGTAATATTCTTTATTTTAAATATTTGTTGTTTTCTTGATTTTAAATCAGCAGTTCACAGCCACAAAATTAAGGCGTTGCCAACAATTGACGTGTAGTATTGAGACTACTAAACTATGAAACGAAATACTGTTCATACATGTATTGTATGTACATTGCGGTAATGGTTTCTGGTAAATGTGTTTTAGGGATAAATTATATACAGTTTAAGGTACATTTTCAACAACGATATGAACATGATAATATAGTTATGTTTACATTATTACTTAGTATGTAATAGAAGTTGTAAAATAATATTATAATATATTTAATATTAATTAAAAAATTTATCCTTTAATATGCGAAATACACAGTAAAGAATTGAGCTTATATCTTATTTTTAAATGATATTCGAAAAGTTTATTATAATGACGTAAATAGATTATTATCGATTATTCTGTAACGCTGTATTCTGCCCAGAGGACTTACTACAGGAGGCAGTGCGTGTTGAGTTGCGTAACTCAACGCCGCTCTTTGCCTCGACATAATCGTTACACGCAATTACACACCTGTGTAGAATGTTGAAAATATCTATGTACTCCTAGAAATATTATTTTTACGTGATTCTTTTGCAATAATTTAACTCCCGGGAAAAATATGCCTTTGATGTGAACGTATTTATTACATACTTTTGTAAGCAGATATTCGCTCAGAATCTTAAGCGGTTCGGACGTACTATAGATTTGGTTAAACAAATTGTGTCTCTATAAGGGTAACAGGTAACAGAAATAACAGAAATAGTGAGAAATAGAATTTATAAAATTAAAGAAAAAATAAGTCTAGTCCATAATAAGGCCAGTCGTGGCGCAGGGTCACAAAGTGTATCTGTAAATTCGACTGGCTGTGCGTGTGGGTGGGCCTCGGCTTTGACATACGAAAAAAAATACATTCATTGAGAATATATAGTATATTCAGCTCCACATAAATCTATATAATTTAGAAGTCATAAAATTAGAAAGGACTGGAATCTCGTTTTAATAAATAAGTTAGGTATTATGTTAAGATCAAATTAGTTTGTGTTAACATCGTTCATACAATAACATATTTTATTTTTAATTTAAAAATCAACAAATCTATAAATGTTGACTCGTTGAAGAAACTTTATAAATTCGTGTCTATCTGTCCGTATATGAAAGCAAGCCAGCATAGCATAAATGATTTCCACTTCAAAATTTAGAACGGAATCAAAACTTAAACTATGAATAAAAAATAAAAAAATAAATCAGCTTCACGCTGTATCCCGCACACAGCAGGGAAACCTAGTGTTAAGACACTCCGTTCCCCACTTTCTGCCGAATTCTGGAGGCATTACGTGTTGAGTGGCAGAACTCAACGCCGCTCTTAGCCTCGACACAAGAGCGAAGAAATGGAAATATAAATTTTAGTAAATATTTCATCTCCTCGAGTGGAGATCGAACCCACAACCAGTCGGTTTTACAGTCACACTTCGTGCCGCTGCGCCACGGTTGGCCTCTATGAATAAACATTAAATTTGCGTATTAGTGCTTAGTAAGGGCTAATGTAATTTTCTGCTATCTTGGTCCCCCGAACCAGAATATCACGTTCACGGTATTCGTAATTGAATTTGATCACTCGTGCAAATTTTCAAGCAAAATTGGTCGACGAGAAGAAGTACAAAATAGCGTGTGGAATTATCGATTGATTGATTGAAGGACTTGTCGACGTAGTGGTTGGCAAACTACCTTACGGATTGATACTAGGATTGACGGACACGGAAACGGATCGGCGGATGGACAAATTAATGATGACCTCACAGACAGATGGACAAAATAAAAACCAATCGATATATGGTTAGTCAGATGGATATGGTGTCAAAAATTTGCTATAGGGGCCGTTCAAGTATTACGTAAGCAGTTTTTTTGCAATTATTGACCCCCCCCCCCCCTCCTCCCTCCCCTATGTCGTCAAAAATAAGCAATCCTCTTACAAATATTTCATTGAAAACGTCAAAAATATGCAAAACTTTTCTTACTTTTGAATATTTTATACCTGAGTGAGCAATGCTCCTAAGTTCATAAAACCTAATTTCAGCTTCGCACGAATTGTTGTATGATGGCTGAGCAAATGGAACTGTACAAAATTATATAAATCCACGATAACATAAAAATTTAAAAATGATATTAATTTTTATTTTATTTTATAGACCTCGAAGAATTTAAAAATGACAGGCTAAAGCTTGTCAATTTTTTTAATATTATTTTTATGATTTTTCAATTTCATCTAATGAATATTTGAGTGTTAGTTTGGTGTATTCGTGAAAAATGAAGATGTAGTGCTGTAACTAGTAGACTTATATAGCGTGACTAAAAATGTAAATGTTAAATATTTATAACCGTATATCAATTATGTTTAAGAAGAAAAAGTAATAACACAAAAAAATAATAAATATTCCGAAGAGAACCACTTAAATAATAACAGTGTGAGACTGAGCTACTTTCATCGTTTTAGCGAAAACGTTTGTTATGTATGTACATGTCAAAAGCATTTAAATGATCAAATGGGACGAACACTTTACACGTAAACCGACAAATAATAAAATTTCAGCTGATATTTGTTCACAGAAAAAAATATTTTTATTATATGAATATAGGTGTAATTAAAGCTGTGTTATATAATGTTATAGGGTCAAATAAATTTAGTATGTGTTCACGCATGATTTAGATACTGTGTGCTTTTAGCTTAACGCTGTGTCCTGCAAACGGCATCTAATGTTAAAATATTCTGTTTTCCCTCTTTTGTTCAATTATTTTTAGTAGATACCAGAGAGAAATATTTAAAAAAAACGATCCTCCGAGTTAAAATCAAACCTACAACCGTTGCATTTACGGTCAGTCACTATGCGTGCTATATGTTTTCAGTCGAATCACGACTTTTTACAAACAAGAAAATGTACTTAATTGACGAGAAAATATATTGTTTAACTAATTTCATATAAAAAAGGGAGTTTACCGAAAGGGAGATTAAATGATACAAAATAATAAATATATACATAGGTATATTATGAAGTGTAACATTCTGTGGTATATATTTTATTTATAATATACTAGAGGGCGCGCGCGGCTTCGCCCGCTTATTAGGAGTGAATTCTAAAAAAATCACGAAACACGTGTTCAATGAAATATTTTTAAGAGTCTGAATTTCAAATTTTATAAAAATCGGTACAGATTAAATTTTTTTTCCATACAAACTTTCAACCCCTATTTCATCCCTTTAGGGTTAAAATTTTTCAAACTCCCTTCTTAGTGGATGTCCAGAATATGAAAATAAACATCTGCCCAAATTTCACGTTTCTACCATCAGCGGTTACGGCTCTGCGTGCGTCTTACCTCAGTCAGTCAGCACAAGTCCTTTTATATATATAGATAGATTAGGGCAGGCAGAGAGAGCCTAGTGTTAAGACACTTCTCTGCCCACTTTTCGTTGTATTTTGGAACTCAACGCCGTGCTGTATTATATGGACAGAACATATTTGTAAAAATAATCAGCTGTAATAAGTTACTATATAAAAATTAGGTAGAAAAGAACACAATATTTATTATATTTTGAAAATATAAATCATTTTCTATATATTTAGCAAACAAGTTCAATAATTGAAAAAACAATAAATTTATTAGACAGTAGACGACCTCAGCAGCGGGTCCTATACTACAATGTCAAAACCCGATTACATTGTTTATTTGAAAACTAACTAGGTATTGTTTCTATAATTGGAAGACAAAAAGTTTTGCACAAACTTTAAATTGACAATTAAGGCTAAGTAAAATAAAATTTTATTTTACACGCTTGTAAATAAAATAATATTGTCCACGAATATTTATTAGTATATTTTACTTTACTGAGGCCAGTCGTGGCGCAGCGGCACAAAATGTGGCTGTAAAACCGACTGATTGTGGGTTCGATGCCCACTCGAGGAGATGAAATATTTACTTTTTATATTTCCATTTCTTCGCTCAGGTGTCGAGGCAAAGTGCGGCGTCGAGTTCTGCACTTAATACGCAATGCCTCCAGAATTTGCAGAAAGTGTGGAACGGAGTATCTTACATTAGGTTCCCTCTGCCTACCCTGCTGTGTGCGGGATACAGCGTGAAGCTAATTTATTTAATTTATATTTTACTTTAAAAGGTTAATAACAATTGAATATGTAGGATTATTAATTTTTTTTCAGATTCACGCTTTTTCCCGCATAGAAAAGCAGGCTTAGCTTTAAGATATCATTGATGAATTTTCAGCTTCACGTTATATCCCGCATATAGCGTGAAGCTGAAAATTAGCAGGGAAGGCACGGGGGACCTGGGAACCTGGTGTTGAGACACTCAGTTCTTATTAAAACACCCCTGTTCCTTAGTTTACGCCAAATTCTGGAGGTGTGCGGAGAGGCGGAACTCAACGCTGCGCTTTGCCTCGTTACCAGAGCGAAATTAATAAGTAAGTCGACTAGAGTAACATTTAAGAATTTAAGCCTTGTAATTTGACTTTTTTTAAATATTTGTAAATTAACAACTGCAGACAATAATTTAGTTAAACGCTAATTACCGTTTCTGAGTAGCTGCTGTTAGTCAGAACGTTCATTAAGTAGAATGATGAGCAGGAATAAGTGGTTGCACCGAGTGCCGTTAGTACAATTTTGGGATTATTACGTGTTGAGTACCTTCTTAGCAGAGGCCAAAAAAATATATATTATTAATTCCCCTGAATAGGTATCGAACCCACAATCATTACATTTATAATCGCTCGCTTTTGCTTCTGCCCCATGAGGGCCTCAAAACGATGCTCGTATCTTTTGATCTATTTGACATAGAAGTGTATTTTTTTCTGTGCTCTAATGACCTGGAGTTGTGCTATTTTAGCTTAGCACCTTCACATAATTAAGTATTATAAATAGTTTAAATCAAAATTAAAATTAAATCTGCTTTACGCTGTATCCCGCATACAGCAAGGTAGGCGGAGGAAACCTAGTATTAAGACGAGTTAAACTAGTTTATATTAACGAAATATTTCGTTGCGTTGATGAAATCTCTGAATATTTTATGAGTAAATCAAATTTAACCAAAGCTACGCGTACAAATCAGCTTAACGTAGTATTTATTGTTAAGACGGAAATTGTGGTTTCCGTACATTTCCTAACAAACGGTGATATATCCTAATATATCTTAACGTTTTTTTTTTTATCTTTCTTCTAATTCTCTGTTAATAGCATTGTAGTAATCGAAAAATAAATATATTTAAAGCAAGGGATCCCATATATATATACAATGAAGTAATCATAAACTATACGAAACTGGTTGTGGGTTCGATACCTACTCGAGGAGATGAAATAATTATTTCAATTTATGTTGTCGGGGCAAAACGCGGCGTTGATTTGCACCATTAAACTCGCAATGCCTTCATAATTCGTTGGTAGCTGGGAACGGATTGTCTTAACACTACCTTCCCACTGCCTACCCTGCCGTGTGGGAGATACAGCGTAAAGCTGATTTAATTTTTTTTAATATACAATATATACGGCTATAAATCAATTTTCATTAGGAGTTAGTAAGATTTAAGTTATCGGTGTTTAAAAGATTGATGATAATACCGTTTACAGGTTTTGAGAACATATTTATTATTAAAATATGATAAAAATATTTCTGGTAGAGCAAAATGGTGCAAAAACCTTTACATTAAACTTGAATATTTAGAGCATAAGTATATTCCAAAAGCAATAAATTTCTCGTCTATTTCTTGGAAAGGAATTTAAATCTCCTGTCTTGATAAATTTATGGTGGCCATTGATTACGTCAGGTATTGCGATAAGATTTGTTTGGATTACTTAGTTACTTTAGCTTTAATATATTATTGACGAATTTTCAGCTTCACGTTATATCCCGCATATAGCGTGAAGTTGAAAATTAGCAGGGAAGGCACGGGGAACCTTGGAACCTGGTGTTGAGACACTCAGTTCTTATTAAAACACCACTGTTCCTTAGTTTACGCCGAATTCTGGAGGTGTGTCGAGAGGCGGAACTCAACGCTGCGCTTTGCCTCGTTACCGAAATTAATAAGTAAGTCGACTAGAGTAACATAAAGAATTAAAGCCTTGTAATTTAACTTTTTTAATATATTTGTAAATTAAATAATTTAGTTAAACGCTAATTACCGTTTCTGAGTAGCTGGGTGAATATTTGAAGATAGACATATTCGGGGTTCGTAAAATTAATTCAAATATTGTGTCCAATTACAACATTTATAGGTTTAATATGATGCTTATAGAGGCGACTATTGAAGGAAACCAAACGCACACTTGTTGGACTACTCTATAGGTTTAAATCTGAAGCTGAAAATTTTCGTCAAACGGTAATGATATATATAGCATATGGTAATTAGCATTAAAAAATGGTAATTATGCTTCGCTATTGGTGATTAGAAACAAAATTAATAATATACTGGAATCGCATATTTATTAGTCTTTTATATAATTAATTATCAAAAAATCTATCTGTTTGCCAAATATTCAAAAAGAACATATTTAACAAGTCAAATGGTAAGATTTGAAGAAATTTTTGATGTGCTGCGACCGCATGATAATGGGGTCCAAATATAATTTATTATCAGGCTTTATATCAGAGATTGCCGTGAGATCCCGGCCTAGAATAGGATCATCCTGGTACTGGTGGTGTCGTAAGAGGTGACTAAAGTAAGTGTGGTAGAGTCACGTCGTCAGCAATGGCAACACGCATGGGCAGACTCGACCGGGTCATTACCACCCCCGGCATTTAAAACCGGCGCTGAGTAGTGGCTTTATGCCACTGCGTATCGCATCAGGTAATGCCGGGCTCCGGTGCCCAACCCACCTTACAGGCAGGCAACGCACCTGTCGCTCCTCTGGTATTGCACGGTGTTGTGGGCGGCGGTGATCACTTACCATTAGATGACCCGCACGCTCGTTTGCCTGGTCTTTTCCATGAAAAAAAAGACAGAATTTTAACGGCAGGTTCGTCGACTCTTTTACGTTTTGGCTTAATTGAAATATTACTTAAGATTTGAATAGTCCTGTTAGTCGGCTTAGATTGATGTATTACAGCTGTGGTCGCATCTA
>JAATLQ010019644.1:3060-20805 GCA_013421005.1 Heliconius erato x Heliconius himera
AGGTATGTAGAGACCGTAGCGTTTGGCGCTCCGTTCTCTCTGACTACTCCGCTATGGATAAAGCGTGAAGCTAAGTTAAGTTATAAGTAGTAAAAAATATTGCAAAAATTTAAAACGGACATTACGCGCTTTTTGACTAGCAAAGTCATTAATCACATTTTCAAAATCAATAGTATCGACTAGTTCATGTTCACTTGACATGATACCGAGATTGTATTTTTCATTTTCATTCTCTTATTTTCCTTGTACATTCCTTGATTCTTAATTGAAAAAAAAATTGAAGAATTGATCGTAGACTTTGTTGCCCCTTTCCATTTGTTGCCCGGTGCGACTGCACCGCTCGCACCCCCCCAGCTACGCCACTGCTATGTATACATTCGTTGATCATATGACTCACCATGTTTATCCACAATATAAGACCATTCGGATCAGAAGTTGAAAAATTAAATGCAACGTATGAAGGTCTTGTTGGAGCCGAGCTCAATCTTTGCTGGTGGCCGGACTGACTTCTGGTTAGAGAAAGCATGGCGTCGCCGTTAAATTGCGGCACTGCTATATTTATACCTAGGGAATTATAAACAATAGGAATGTACGTTTACAGCGATGTGTGATCACATATGTGGTTGTGTGATCATTACTACATTATCAAATTTACCATAGATAATAAATACCTTTTGCTGCATATTATTTAAAGCTAGTACTACCATAGTAGTATGGTTATATATTAATAGTTTATTGAATTCAATATTCAAAACTATTTCTAAATGGCTATTCAAAGATTTTAGAATTGTAAAGACCCACGTTATAAGGAGTTCAATGTATACAGAGTGGAACTGTCAGCACTACTTTAAATGAAACCACAATTTTAACTACTCTATAAAAGCCTAATACAATTAAAAAAGAAACCAAAAATGAAAAAGTTATTTTTTCAAACAAAATAAATAATTAAATTATTGTTGTAAATTGTAATATAAAACGCCATTTGTCAAGAACGACGCACGCACACATAAACCTACCAAAGGGAAACCGCCGCATACGCCTCATTCCGAAATCGAGTCGTAGGTATTGGCGGCAAAGTTCAAAGTTGATTAACCTTTAGTAGTATTTTTGTATTAGTATGTGTTTACGTTATTGGTATCTATGCGTAACTGCGTCACACGAAATACAAATATGGATAAACATCTTGAAATGAAAAAAAATCCTACGTCTAAACTGTTGAGGTATCTTGATTAATTTCTTTAGGTATGGGTTTCATATATTTTACCCCATATGCTCTTCCCGTAAAAGGAGCGTTGATACTTCCATCCTGTATTCATATGTAATCATGGCGTATGTATATAATATATTAGAGTGAATCCACACTATAGTGCCTTTCACTATTCGTTCTCATTCTGTTAAAATATTCTTATTTGCGATTGAACCGAAACTTGATCACAGTTATATGTATTATGAATGCTCAATTTTTTTCTCATATAAGAATATTTTAACAGACAGAGATTGGGCCGAGAACAAACCGTGACTGGCACTATAGTGTGAATGCGACCTAAGAGGACACTCACGTTGGTCACACAAGGGGCCAGTGGTCCCGCTGGCGCACACACAGCGGCCGCGCACGCAGCGGCCGCCACATTGCGGCGCGCGGCACGCCCGGCGCCGGCAGCGCGCGCCCCCCGCGCCGCCCGCACCCCCCGCGCCGCCCGCGCTGCACGCCGCGCCCTCGCAGGCGCCCACGTTTTGTCCCTCTGCAAACATTCATGAAATACCGTTGAATTTTAGCTTAGCTTGACCAGATGCCGTGTTTTACGCCCTTCGTATTAAGCCCAAACACCCTTAGTGACTAGAGTCCATTCTTTACTTTTCCTACCAATGTTCATATTGCATCTTTAGTGGCAGAACAAAACGTCGTGCTTTATCCAACAGAGTAACAAATTGTCCACTGTTATATATTTAAATAATTTTATTTAACGTAATTGAATCACTGTATTACAACCGTCATATGAATTCAGAAAATTGGAACTGCTTTAGTAAGTGCAACTCACTTAATAATTTGCTAATTTTCATTAAAAGTATAATGAAATCTGAAATTAAAACTGTACCTTCAATATTTTGAGGTTCCAATGGTAACATTATATTATTTATGTGCAAATTTCTGAAGCACCCGCCGTATGACTCTGGTGGTCCCGACATAACATCAAAAGGTAATGTAGATAAATCTTTGGCACCTCCTGATAAAAAATAATATAATTAATACAACTTGGTATAAAGACCGAACTGCATTTTTTTAAATTGTTTTATAGTGATGACTTAGTTAAATTTTGATTTTTGTAACAAAAACTATAAGTCTCACTATCAAAAACAAAAAGAAAATATTTTGTTACATAAGCACAGTACGCATAGCAGTGGACTACTGTGCGTTTTAGTAGAAACTTCCACGCACCATCAACTGTGGAATGGCCTACCTGTGGCAATGTGTCCAGGTCGATACAATCCTGGGTGTCTCCAAAAAGCGCGCCTTAAAGGCCGTCAACGTACCTGTAACTCCTCAGATATTACAGGGGGTCGTGGACGGCTGTGGTCATTGACCCGAACACTCGTTTGCTTTGTAAAAACAAACAACACTCCTTTGCTTTTCTATAAAAAAAGCTATCTGTCATACCGACTAACGTCTCCTACCTATGACTATAGTAGCTTCGCTAGCCGTATGCGGGTAGGCGTGCGCGAGCATGGTGTCGGTGGAGAGCGCGCCGTCGACCCACACGTACAGGCGGCTGCCGTAGCGGCCGGCGCGCACGCCGTGCCACTGCGCCAGCGACACCACCACGCCCGACCGCACCAGCGACGTCAGCCCCGACAGCTGGTCTGCAGGGGGAGCTTTACTTTTATTTATATACTTAAAGTTAACATTTTTTTTAAATATATAAATAATTGAACATAACGAAACTTAATTCCGCGTCTCTTTGCCCAAAATCTACGACTATTACGCAATAATAGTCATACGTCATAAGTAATAGGTCCAAGCCACGTTCAAGTAGTGAAACGAAATTTAATCGTTAATACTCAGTTAGAATGACGACATTGATTGATTGATTGATTAATTGATTGAAGCCTTAGTTATTATTTAATATTCTTAAAAGTATTACAAAACACTAAAAACGGAAAAATATTTACAAAATCATTTGACCCCACGTCTTAGAAACTGTCCAAGCGCTTTCATCACTAAACTATACGTTTAAGCTATGTCCCAAATTCTGATGAAGATTAAGACGTTAATTATTGAAATATTCTTACACAAAGATACAGTTAGTCACTCAGTCATATCTACGACATTGATTAGTACTACACTAGTTGGGAATGATGGAGTTTTTATTGTTATTATTGAGTTGGCTTAGAGCTATACTTAGTAGGCTTAGAGTTGGACGCGTTTTATATTATATACTCGTATATTATATTAAATATTTTTAAGTCTTGCATCTGAGTTATTTTTAAGTAAAATCACATCACTAATAGTAAGTACAATATGAGGATTGAGGAAAGTTAATTTTAACCAGAAACCCAAGAGAGATTAAGCTACACAAATACCGGTAGCTTTTAAAATTAATTCTGGAAAAAAACCACCAACAATTCTTGTAGGCATACATACAGCCCTTGAAATTTTTCGATAAAATTTTGCTTATTTAAAAACGATTATGATACCATATTATTTCCAAGATTTGTAAACAGGTAGTTTTAAACTATGATATTATACAAAAGGCCTACTATTGAGTTATATGGAAAAAGAAAAATCACGATCACAGACCCAACAGTCGGTCGGGTTGCTTTTACCAATATCCTTCAAGAACCCGATTTTTTCCAAAGAATCACAAATTCTCAAATTTCTGCTGAATCACTGAAAATCGCTGAACATATACATATATATGGGGGTGAAAGGATAGGTACTGAGAATTTGGATCTGTCTATCGAGTAACATTCTATACTAAAGACTGATTTTATTGGTCAGATAGTAGCATGGTACTAGGCAGGTTAAATAAATAAAATAAACATTATTTCTTAAGGTGTTATATATAAATGTATTTACAATAGGCAAAACTTTGGAAACTGAAATTAAATATAATAAAATATTAAGTAGAAGTTGTTCTGAAAAAATCTTTTTAGCATAACTTAAAATAGTAAACAAAGTAGTATAAATGAATATTACCTGTCCATCTATATTCCAGCAATCCACCTTGCAACGATAGCGTTGTATAGAAGTGAGGTGTTTGTACAAACATTACGATACCTCTTTCCTTAGTTGGTTTTATTTCTGCCTCGAGAGCTAAACTGACACTGGATATAGATCGTGGGTACAATTTCAAGAAGGATCTTGTGCCCATGAACAGTATATCTATTGGTATTAGATCTGAAAAACACAAAAAAAAAATTCTGTTAGTGGTAAAAAAAAAAATGTATTTGGTTTAATATTTCGAAAACAATTTTACAAGAATTGTACAAATTGTATTGAGTATATGTAATGTACGGCAATTGATATTATTTCTATTACTTCTGTATATAGTCACGCTATTAAAAAATTAAGAATAATAATCTAGCGAAGTGCATTTTTCTTATATCAAAATATTTTTTATACTGAATAAAAGAAAATATCTGTTTATATAATTTTTCACGCTGTAATTTAGCATATAGCAGAGTAAGTAAAGGGAAACTCGTGTTAAATCTCATCGTGCCGCACTTTCTACCAATTTTTATAGACAGTGTGAGTTGAGTAACGGAACTCAATGCCATGTTTTGTCTTGTTATGCAGAATGGAAGATATTAAATAATGCATTTCCCTGAGTTAAAAATAACTAATATTTACCTTGGTCACAATTAGACCCAGCTTTTCCATAAGGACAGTCACATTCCGCATTATCAAGGGTCATCACGCAGGCTCCTTTGCACTGAGAATGGGAACGATCACAAGCACTTCTTGTCATGCCACATGTAGCCCCAAACCAACCTTCGTTACAAATACACCTTTAAAGAAATAGGGTGGAGTTACTAAATTGTAAAAGGAAGAAGAAAATATAATTGGCTGGAATTGAAATGATTAGAAGGGAAATCATAACTATATTGTTATTGATATAAAATTAATATATTGAAGCTGTCGTGGCACAGCAGCACTCACAACATGACACAAGGATGATTATAAACTGATTATAAAAGCAACGCCTGTGGATTCAATACCCAATCGAGGGAATGATATATTTTTTGGTTCCTAGGTAAGGAATAAAATGCGGTGAGTAGTTCTTCCACTCAAAACGCAATATCTCGAAAACAGGGTGGAAAGTGAGGAACGGATTGACTGCTATATTCGGGATATAGTAGGAATCTAATAAAAAAAAGTGATATTATAATTAGTACCCGTAAGTAGCCGGTGAATGAATACAAACACCTCTTGGGGCATTACATGACTTGGCAGTGCACTGCGCGACGCCGCACTGGCCCGCGCCGCGCCCGCCCGCCGCCCGCCCCGCCCCCACGGCCTGCCCGCTCACCTCCCACGCACAGCCGCGCCACCCACTGTGCAGTGGTAGATCATGCGGCAGATCGTGGAAGTCTTGGGATGGATGACCTCCTGTAACATATTTGTATTAATGCCATATATACAAATGGACCTACAATATACACTATAGAATATATGAAATTGAATGTATTTTTTTTATACTTTCAATAAAATGCTCAAATAAACCTATAAACTCTTATTCGAGAAAAGAATTGTTATCCTTTCTAGCTGCTCAACGCGCAATATAAATATCGTTACCGAATATGAGACTATACTTGGCTTTAGAGGAAATATCGAAATGTCTACAGAAAGTTATCAGTTTTCAAATTTCAAAGCTTCAAAAACACACATATAAAGTTCGGGCGCGAGTATAGGTGTTTTAGTAGAGAGCAGTAGAGAGCATAGTGTTTTGACACAAAGTGTTCTTCTATATACGGGATAAGAAACAATACAAAGACAATATACTTTACCAATATACACATAAGGCAAAAGAGTCATGTTAGAGCGGTTAGCGGGCGCGTTTCCGGTGATGTTGTAGCGGCTGTCTATGACGAGTCCGGCGCTGCGCCCTCTGCGCCACACGCGCACCACGTGCCCGCCGCGACGGGCGCCCACTGCGCGGGATGTAAATATCCGACGTGGACCTGAAATATATTATTACTATTGTTATTTTATTTTTTATCTTGTATTTAGTGAACCTAATGTTATTATTACTTTTATTTACCTAAATCACTTATACAGAGTGTTTTTGTCATCAACACTTTAAATGAAAGCACAGTCTTAACTACTCTATAAAAGCCTAATACAATAATGCATTTGTTAAGAATAACGCACACAGACACTAGCTTGTCAATCGATCGTACTACTCGATTTCGGAATGAGGCGTATGCGGCGGTTTCCCTTTGATAGGTTTATGTGTGCGTGCGTCGTTCTTGACAAATGGCGCTTTTTTTAATTACAACAATAATTTTATTATTTAGTTTGTTTGAAAAAAAACTTTTTATTTTTTGAAAAATAATAATTGTATTAGGCTTTATAAAGTAGTTAAAACTGTGGTTTCATTTAAAGTGGTGCTGCAACTTCCACCACTGTATAGCATTACGGTTTATTTATTAATTAGTAGAATCTTTATTAATCAAATAACAGAAATAATGAATGCCAACGGCCATTATAAGAAGATTTAAGCCATTATAAGAAAAAATATATAACGTACCACTTCCCATATTCCATGTCAACATAATATAACCCTTAACGAAAGTCAGGGCTAGATGCTGACTCCTTGAATCATGACGACCACTTTGTCCGACGAACATCAGCAAGGCTATTTGATCCATATCTGATGTTTGGAAGCGCATTCGCAGGTCAAACCTATCGGAGTTCATAGCCGCAGAGGACAAAGGATACACTACGTAGGAAGATACACCAGTTGTTATTGGAGCTAGCGAAGGACGAGTTATTTCCACATCTGTTGAAGGAATTTACCATACTTATTAAATGATTTAGATTTATATTTTCATTTCTTCGCTCTGGTGTCGAGACGGGCGTTAAGTTCCGCCACTCATCACGCAATACCTCCAGAACTCAGCGAAAAGTGGGGAACGGTGTGTCTTAACATTAGGTTCCTTCTGCCTACTCTGCTGCGTGTGGGATACAGCATGAAGCTGATTTATTTGAATAGATTTTTGATATAACATTACCATGTTATTAACGACAACAGGTCTACGAATATAAAGAAAATATCTTACTGTATTCACAAAATATCCCATGTTTTCCAAATGGGCAAAGGCATAAGAATCCACTTCCCGGATGACGGACGCAACTGCCTCCATATTGACAAGGGTTATGGTCGCAAATTGAATGATTACAATGATTTCCCATCCAACTGAAAGATAAATGCCATGTTGACCGAAACAAATATAAAAGAAAACTTCTAAATAACTAGAATACTTTATTAGAAAACGTATAAAATATGAGAACTACTCCAAGCAAAAATAAAATTAATTTTATAAAAATTTTAGAAAGATTGCCACCAACTCCAAAAATAAAAAAACTTAAATATTAAATAGGAATGTTCTATATAAGCAATAATAATTTTGGTTTGTTGTTTATAAATTATCTTCACTTGAAAGTATTTAAAATATTTTTAATATTACATTTAATGCATTCAAAATTAATTTATTGTGGAATCTTATTTTGTATCAGTATTAGAAACCAGCAGACCTATTGATTTATGCATATTTTTGCACGTGATAGGTGAAAGATAATCACAATAAATCATGTATAACATAGGATTACGTTACATTTTGAGTTCTACTGCTGAATGTTTCATATAAGATGTTTTTAATGGAAAAGACAAGGCAAACGAGCGAACCGAGCGAGCACCTGATAGTACGACCCCGTGTAACACCAGAGGAGCTACAGGTGCGTTGCTGGCCGACAAGGTGGAGGTAGATGCTAGCCCAATATGTTTTAGTAGGTTTACATAATATGCTAAATATATGAATATGTGTAAGTTAAAACTGACAATGAATTTCAACTTACCCATTGGCACAAGAGCAAGTGTAACCGTCCCCGTGATCGCTGCAGGTGCCTCCATTGAGACATGGCGAAGATAAACATGATAGCGACGAACATTGCGTCACTTCGGCCTCGAATGCATCGTTGAATATGTCGCGCTTTTCGCCATTTACCTTAATGTTTTGTCAAATATTAAATTTAACGCAATCTCAATAAACGCAAGTTGTTTTAGCTGCACGCTGAACGCCCAAAAAGCAGGATAGGCAGAGGGAACCTAGTATTATGACAATCTATTCTTCATATTCCGTACTACTTTTCGAGGCATTTGCATTGCGTGCTAAGCGAGAAAAAAAATCATTCGCCAGAGTGGAAATCGAATGGTCGTGTTAGACGCCGATAAACTCAAGTATAATTATGGTGTAAAGATTTGTTATCTCTTCTATGAACGTTTATAATCTTACTATAAACTATTTAATTTTTTCCCTTTTCACACGCAATGACCTAAAATTCAAGAGGAATGCGGGAAGCGGAATATCTTGACACTTGCTTGTCTTTTCCTGCAGTGCTGTATGCAGCATAAGTCGAGAAGCGAAAATAAAAAATGATCATAGAACATTTTTAACAATGATGTGTAATTCCATACTCAGGACAAAAAATTATAATAAAACTCAAAGACCAAAGAATATTAATATTTTTAAGAAAATAACAAGAAACGTTTCTCTAACAAATTAAAAATATTATAAGTTATAATAGCATCTTTTGATTGTTACATGTAAAAAAAAAGCAAAAACATGTAATTTTAAACATCTCCTGTAATACTACTGTACTTACAATTAAACCACTAATACACCCAACAAAAGGTTTATCATCAGAATAATTCGTATTTGGTGTACTTCCGAAAGTAATGACAGTATCATTGTGTAAAGACATGATGCTGGACACCTGCCCACCACTCATGGCCACGGTGTCGTTGAGGCGCAGCGTGGCGTTGCAGTGGCGGGCCTTCAAATAGAGGTCTAGGCTGTGAATATTTTCATTTTAAATTAGCACAAACAAATGTAGAAAATATTGTTTTATTATTTTTTTATTTAACTGTACATTATATCTTGTACATAGCAGAGTAGCAAAGGTAAGCTTAAGTTATCCCGGTTAACATGAACCGCCCAATTTTTTTAAACATTGCATCACCGCTTTGTCTTGTTACCAGAGCGAAAAGATGAAATATACGTCATTGGAGAATCAAATACGAGAATCGAACCAACAACCGTCGTACTTAAAGTCAAATGCTGTGCCAATGCGCCGCAATTGCCTTAATAGCACAAGAACTCTCAAGTGAATTGAAACGTATAATAAGGAATTATTTGTATTCATACCATACATACCGTTTTGGTTATCTCAAAATATTATCTGATAGGTGTTTATTGTCAAGTACATACCTCGTCTCAATTTTCATTAAGTATCCTTTATTGACGTAAGTTTTGAGTTCACTCAGAAGCATAGTCTGGTAGCCACAGGAAAACTCAAACTTCAATAAACCAAAGCTCATGTAGAGTTTCATGTATGCTCCCTTGGTTATATCTACGTGCATTATTTGACCATCAGTTATTAAAGTTTTTGCATTAAATTGGATTGCAATAGACGTAGAATTTTTAACATGGTGCGAAATGTAAGAGTTCCCATCAAAAGCTGCTGAGGTTATTATAATTTTATCTTCACAAAAGGTGCCTTCGTAGTTGAAGAGACAATGACACTGAAAATGAGTTATAGCAAGTTCATTAATTGTTTAATATTTAAAAGTTACTATAGCAAAAAAAAAATCTGTTAAAAGGCATTAATTGTTAGAGGCCACAGTGGGGATGACGCTCTGTGATGTTTTGAATTCTGGTGGAAATTGAACCGAGAGAGTGCCTTAACACTCTATGTTTTAACTTTCTTTTCTTTACTCTATGTTTAATCTGCTATTGCGGAACAAAACGTGAAATTGAAAAATATTTGCCTACCTTGCTTATAATGAATTAAGAAAATGTTAAAATAATTTAACACTCACTTTTATTCCATGTATTCCATTAATACACGTTCCATGATTATGACAAACAAAATCCGTGCAATCCGAATGAGATGTTGGTAGTACTTGTGTTGTTTCATCCCCTTCTATGCTAGGTTCTGTTACTTCAATGGAACCAGTAAATGTTGTAAAATCTGTTTTACCTACGGGCGTGTCTGTGAACATCTTTTCTGTGGTCGTGTCTATTTTAGATGTTACTGAAGGAGATTCAGTTTTAACGTCTTCAGTTGTAATAGGTGTTTTTATTGTTGTATCAGTTTTATGCGTTTCTAAAGTGCTTATTTTAGTTGTTTCTTCAGAGATTGTTTCAGTGGTCAATTTTATAGTTGGACTTGCACTGTCATCTGGGGTTATAAATGTTGTTTCTGTTATTTGTTGTGTTGTTGCCTTACTTGCTTCAGTTGTGATTATAGATTCAGTCGGTAGTGGTATATTAATAGTTGAAACATTTTGTTTAGTACAAACATCACTACATTCAGTTGTAGATTCTGTTCGAGAATCATCAATTTCCAATGTCCTTTGAGTCTCTACCATTGAAGTTACGACACCAGTTACCACATCTGTTGTAGATTTTGCTCCTTCCTGCATATCTATAGTAGCTACAGTGGTCTCGGTTTCGATGAGCTTAGTTGTTAATGTACTAAAAGTCGCATCGGTTGTAAAATCTGAAGATAGACTAATATCACTAGAAGTCGTCGCACTTGTAGATTCAGTAATAGCCAGTGCTGTTGAGCCAATATCAATAGTCGTATTATATTTAGTAAAATCAATTGTCGACACACTACTCGATTCTGTGTATAATGTTATCGTGGTCTTTGTTTCATTATAACTGGGTAACGGTGTTGAAATAATGTATTCACAATCGTACTCGCCATCGTCTTGGATGAAGCACTCACAGAGAGCACCGGTAAGGTTTGGTGGACATGAGCAGGTGAAATTATCAACTCCATCGATACATGTCCCTCCATTCATGCACCTGTATGAGATAAATATATCTTATTAATATACAAAAAATATTTAGTTGTGTAAACTAGCTTTAATTTATAAACACTTCAACATTTAATAGATCATATGCGTGATGAATATACATAGGTTTGATTCCTACTCAGGGACAAGACAAAGCTCAGTGCCGACTTCCGTCACTTAATAGGTAATATATCTCGCAAAAATATGTCTCGGAAATTATAGAACGGAGTGTCTCAACACTAAACTAGGCAGCTTATATAAAAACAAATTTAATAATCCTTAATACCAATTGTAGGATATGATACATGTGTTTATAATATGAAGCCATTATGTGAATTGAAATAGTTTTGGAATATCCCGATCGATGCGTCTGGCCGGCGCGGCGGGGCGGAGACCGTCTGTAGTCGGGGATGATATTTTTGCTCATCGACCAGTCTAGTCTGGTAGATAATAGCTTTAAAGTATACTTACATTTATACCTAGTTTCCTTATGCATTATAATTTTTGTAATTTAATAAAGTATATATATTGGAATTATTTTTATTAATATATTATTTGGTGGATAAGTATGTAAGTAGTATCTATAATACCCGCAATGTGATAGCAGTAACTGTAAACTCGACGGTTGTGCGTTTGATTCCCACTCGGGGGAATGAATTATTTAATATTCAATGTCTCGAAAATTATGCTGAAAATAAGCAATAGAGTGTTTTAACATTAAGTTCCCTCTGTCTACCCTATTTCTCTCTCTCTCTCTACCTACCTACCTTACCCTATTTGATTTAAACTACTCTAGTGACCGAATGCGCAATTAGAATATCAGTAAGATTATGACGTTATAATAACTCACTTTGGACCCAGAAGGCATTCGTCGTACTGCAGCTCGCACCTCTCGCCGTGGTAGTCGGGCACGCAGTAGCACACCCTCGCGCCGTCTTCTACCACGCACAGCGCGTTGTTACTGCAAGAGTCTTCGTCGCAAAACTCTATTTGCACTTCACAGCTTTTACCAGTGAAACCTTAAAAAGATACATATTCTTAAAAATTACAAATGATTGTAGTCACCTAGAACACGCAGATATCGCACAAAAACTATAATTTAGGTTTTAACTTTAAAGCCTAAATTATAGTTTCCCAGGTGCTCTGCCTACAATGCTTTAAGCGAGATTCAGCGTGAAGGTAAAACTTAGGTAAACAATTATTTTAACTAAATTGAAAATTCAGATTTGGTCAAAAATCTCTATGAAAATATTTCTATTAATTGTTGTTTATAAAGAAAACCTTACCATAAGCACACGCACACATGTAGTCCGCGTGGACATCAATACACACACCGCCATTTTTGCAAGGGTCGGATTGACATTCATCTATTTGCTCTTCGCATTTCGGTCCAGCCCATCCTATGAATATTGAATATATTATATACAATGCCTCAAAAAGGTACCTGACGATTTAAGAACTTCTTATAACATCGGTTGGTTTAAGTAAAAGAATCGGATGTGACATAACGGGTGTGATTTTTAAATGCAATCTTTATAGAAGTTTGATCCCCACTCGAGGAAATGAATAAATTCATATATATTTTCATCTTTTCGCTCTGGCATCAAAGCAAAAAGTCCGGTGTTGAGTTCCGCCACTCTGCACGCAATGCCTAGAATAATTCGGCGGTAAGTGGGAAACGGAGTGTTTTAACACTATGTTCCCTCTGCCTACCCTGCCGTGAGCGACATACAGCGTAAAGCTGATTTAGATTTTTTTAACATATTTATATATTTTCCTCAAAATCAATATTTATAAATATCTATGTACCTATAACCGTATAAGCGTAACACACTACGGCGTAATACTAGGTCATTCACCCATGTTGCTAGAGTTGCAGTGCACGCCTAATATTGAATACCCGTATATAGCAGGGTAGTCAAAGTCTAGCCTAGTAACATAATCCGGTCCTCAATTTCTCGCCGACGGAACTCAACGCCGCGCTTCGTTTTCCTACCAGAGCTAGGAAATGAAAAAAAATAATAAGTGAATGAATCACTTATTAAGAATCGAACCAACAACCGTCTATTTTGAGCCACAATGACCTCTATATCTACATTTCATATAACAAAATAATCTATGAAATTCGATGTTTTGTACTACAAGCATAGCATAGCATATTTTACTCCTTTATTACTAACAAATTGTGACTAAATTAGAAAAAAAAAGAAAGCCAGCACACCTGCCAAACATTTACAGTAGAATTTATATCCAGGTCCTTCTATACATTCTCCGCCGTTATAGCACCTAACTTCTTCACTAGTATTGCAGACAGCCACGTCCAGCTCACAATGGTCTCCAGAAAATCCGGGAATACAGTGGCAAATGTATTCATTGGTCATATCAATACAGGTGCCGTTGTTCAAACAAGGATTAGACTCGCATTCGTTGAAATTAGTCTCACAGTTGTCCCCTTAAATAAATGATGTTGTTTTTATAATGAAATTTTGATAATATATTTACGTATTCGTATATTTTTGGTGGTTAATATATTTTTATTTTTTTACTGTTTACTTTTCGTTATTAAATATAGTTTATGATGTTTCATAGTTATAACTATAAATAAAATAATAAGTTTGTAAAATAATTAACTATACACAAAAAGTTAATTGGACTGTATACTAGGAAATAAAATATTTTCTGTGGTCTATGTATACAAGTATGGCCTTTGACATTTTATAATCTAAATAATAGGCTATGCGTCTTCATAGACAGAACACAAACGATCTAGAGATAATACCTTATCTCTACCTGCCTGTGTTCTATCCATATTCAATCTCTCTCATGTTCTTTAAGATATACTTAGTAGAAGTTACTTTAGATAATACACAAAAATAAAAATTGTACTTAATTAATAAAACATATTATTTCTTTCTCTGTATAAAAGAAAAGATTTTTTTATCAATAATTAAAGTAGGTATTAAATTTATTAATCATTCCAAGAAATACAATTTCACTAACGTTTTTATACAAAAAGGTTACACGCAATCGCTTTATTATCGCTTTAATAAATTAAAATTAAAATAATAATACACAGACCAGCTTTTCGAGTTTGTTCACACTATCACTTATAAGGATTATTTCATGGAAATACCTTATTATACATAGATATATATCTATTCATACTTATTGTTCCTTTCTAAAAATAATAATGTGTAGTCGGTGCGGTGTTTTGTGTTTTTAAAACTTTAATGTACTAATATCACAAACGTATTTTATTTTTCAAGATTTTCCTGGTCGGTACTGATCACTTGAAAGCGGTGATCCGAATGAAAATCTTCAAATAAATTATTTTACCATACAGCGCAACAGTAGTCTCCACATAAAGATTAAATAAAAAATAAGAACTCTAACAGAAGTCGATATTTTTTTAATTAATTAGGTACCTACTAGGTACCTACCTATAAATCCATCTGGGCAGGAACAGTTGTATGCAGCGACACCATCTAGACACGTGCCCCCATTCTGACAGGGGCTAGACCAGCATTCATCCCAGTTCGTTTGGCATTGCACTCCAGTGTAACCATCGATGCAATAACATGCATATGTGCTGAAAACATATTAATTATTGAACATTAATATTTTTTATTTAGTTGTGCGTTCGATTCCCACTCTAGGAAATTAAATATTTAATATCTTTAATTACTCGAGGCAAAGCGCGGCGTTGAATTCCGCCAATCAACATGCAAAGCCTCAAGAATTTGGCGGAAAGTGGGGAACGGAAAACTCTTAATGGGAACAGAGCGTGCTAACACTAGTGTTCCATTTTCTTACCCCGCTATTGTCGGGATACAGCGTGACGCTAAAAAAATATATTATGAAATTTAATAGCTCTTATCACAAGTTTAAGTACTCACTCACTGCGTACTCTTAGTAGCATGGAAACTTTATGCTCCGTGTTTATTTTCTTACTATAAAATATACCTCTTATATGTGAATAATACTAAGTGTAAAATATTTAAATATAAAAATTGTCAATCTTGTCTATAGATAAAAAAATGAAGGCATCAGACGTAATTTTTTTATTCTTTACAAATTAATCAATTTGAAGTATTTAAAGTTTTAAACAATAAATATTATTAGAGACATACCTGTTAATGTCATCGATGCAAATACCATGCAAACAAGGATTTGCAAGACAAGCAATGCCCGCTGATACTACTGGTACCGCAATTACAATCCACCATACTATTATACACTGCGATTTAGTGGTTTCTAAAGACATTTCTTAAAGATTTAATTATAAAAAAAATCTATGGCGCATAGTTTTTGAGGAAATAATATAATAATTTGTTTGATATAGATTTTTTAATTGTTAATTAATTTGATCGATCCTTAAACTACAGTAATTTTTTGTATAGAAATTACAAAATACGTAACTTTAAAAAAAATATTGATGTTCATGTATAATTACAAAAAAATATAATCACAAAAACTTTTATATATTTTGATTTAACATCGCCAACGCCACTTTAAAACAAAATTTAGAATTCGACTATTCGACTTGTTTGAATATGAATTAGGTCTCACTTAGGTGTGGTTTATCCGTACGTGTTGCTATGGTAACTATGAACACAATACTCACAAGCCGAGGTCAATGGTTCAATATTGATAAAATTTTAAATGTTGTCAATAATTAAATACAAACACTTACACTTTCTTTTATTTATTTAATAATTATGTATGTTTAAATATCATAATAGGCAACATAAAATACAATAACTACTAAAGGTAGAAAATGTAAATAGTTAATTACTAGTTTTCTATAATAAACTGACATGTGGGTCAAAGAGTGCAGAGGAGTCTACTAGCACTTCATATGAGAACGCGGAAAAAGGGATTTCCGATTTTATGCTTTAAATATAATTCCAATTAGAAATTGGACGTAAGAAAATTCGAACCGTCTATAAAAATAACTATACAGGTCCATGATAGGTCCATGGTTCCATATATAGCTTTTATATAGCTTTCAATTTCAGTAAATATCTATATAGCATTTACCTATTGTTTACTAAAGTATAGTAATGTTAATGTAAATTGTAATGTTGCAACGATGTTGTTGTTTTTCTTGTTAGCTTCATCCAATAAATTTACGTATATACTTCTCATATTTAAAGAATATGGTTTCTTTATATTATCTATCTATAGACAAAATCATTGTTTTGCATAATATATTTGATACAAAAAAAACAATGCATAAATATTGTTTAAAAAAGTTTTAATTTTGCCGCGTAATATAAGTGTTTTTGATATTAGCCAATGAGCGCCACACGGTAAAATTTTAAGCCAATCATGTATTAGTCATCTATTATCTAATGTCACCTTAAACCCATGAAGGAATTACGTTCAAAAATACGGTATAAGTGGAAAGGTTTGCTTACATTTTTTATTTATATTAAAGTATTAGGAATTTGAAAATATATGTAATTTAAATCATATTTTATAATTAACGTTTGAAATATATTTTTAGAGTAAAGTAAAGTAAAGACTAGATATTATTTACGTCATACAATATGTCGCTCTCGTATAGTTAGATTAGGTTTCCAAACGTTACCTTACTTCAAAGGCCTTCAAGATGTGAATTGTGGAAGGAGCTCAACGTCGAACAATACCTTTAGTTTCAAATCAGAATTTTGCTTAGTCAGTCATATTTTGTGGCATATTTTCTATATTTACTTAGCTCAAAAAAAGTATTACCAGACGAACTTTAATTTTAAACGCTAAACTATTACACTTTCATTTATACTAACAAAGAAATCTGTGCTAAAAATGGATCCGGGTATTCTTTGTTTCCACCATTGTGAACATAAAGTTTTTTGTACTATTATACCCGAAACCTGCCCTGTTTGTCAACAAAAATTAGACAGATATGACTATAATCTTTTACCATTTAGGTAAGTTTATATATTCTAGTTAGAATATCCGTCTTGTTGGAATAACAGAGGAGAGAGTATGTTGCTAAGCGGCCTATATTTTACAGAGTACCATATCCTTTCGTTAAAGCTTCTCAACATCCACGGGCCATCATTATGAAGCCTACTCACGGTGATTTCCTCAAGTAAGTTCATCTTAATGATTTTATTAAAATACATGACCAATTTCTTTAGAAATGACTCACATCCCTTATGGGTAACCACACAATAGAAGTATAAATCATTGTTTTACAGTGACTATTACAATTCCAAAGACTTGCATATAGGGGTCACTAACTCCCAAGGGTATGTATTGGAATTTAGTGAGGAAGGAATAAGAGGTGTCGATCCTGTAATGAAAAAATGGAGTAATTGTGAAATAAGCTTAGATTGGGATCAATGTCTTCTATTAGAACAGTTTGATGAACTGTGGAATGAAATTTGGGACAGTGTGCTGTTAAAGGTAATATTTTATACTTACTTTATTATTTATCTTTAAATGTCTTATATCCAGAAAATCTGAGGTTGCCATGGTACACTGGGACAGCATCTGACTGTGTAGACAATGGTTGTATGTTAGACCCATACTTAGATGAATCAATTAATTTCATCTCCCACCAAAAGAAAAAAATTAAGTTGATTTCTGTCTGTAGAGAAAAGTGTCTTGATACTAAGTTTTCTGCCTTCTCTACATAAGGTGTGAGAATAAT